>NW_011626409.1:112729-184888 GCF_000204515.1 Acromyrmex echinatior
ACCCCCGGGCCCCCCCCCGGGGCACGGGGGATGCGTCGGGCTTTTCCCCTCCGTTATCAAAAAAAAAAAAAAAAAATGGTGTCATCTTATATGGAAAGCTCGCTCACCGCCGGCGAAATAACGACGACTCTCGTTGTTATAATAATTTAAGCTTTATTCTTGAGTCAGAATTAAGATGAGTCAAATCAATTTGTTTGAAGCGGGCGATAAGCGATGCTCGTGGTCCGAGAATTGATTCACTCGGTTAGACGCATGCACATGTAACTCGCACTTGGTACGACTTTAAATAATTTCTCGCAACCGTTAGAAAGAATTCGTATTGCGGGCAGCAATGAGACCGGCGAATCTCGTCCGAAACTCATGTAATTCTCGCGCACTGAATGCCTCGCAATCGATGTAGATCGGTAACGTTACGAGACAAAATAAGCGTTGATATGCGACGAAACTTCGGTTTGGTTCACTCTGAATATTCGCATTAAGATGCGTGAATCTCGATAAATGATTCGTATTGATCGGGATCGGAAAGCGAACTAAACACTCGCACGCGAAATGTGTGCGCGATAGTCAACTTTTCGAGTGTGCTATCTGAGATAGGGGGAAGGGGACTCGCGTGTCATCTGAGATAGATAGCGTGATTAGAACAGGAGCGAGATATACTCATGTTTTGAACGAATGTCGGCCGCAGACATGACAGGGTCGGCTCGCTGTCTATGAGCTTACCATCCCCGAGAATACATTTGAAATAACGATGATTCTGGAACAATATTATTTTTAATTATGGAATAAGAAATCTTGTAGAATATTTCAGAATTCACATGTATGAAAAATTCTAATAGAAGGTATAAACTTTTCAAATATTTTTGAATATTTCTGAAAAATATTCAATTCATATAAAAGTTATGAGAAAAATTGTCACCAGAGAACATTTTACAATTTTTTCTTACAAAAGAACAATACGAAAAATGTAACATAATCTTAAAATTTTGAACTAAATTAAACTGGACATAAACTAATTAAGCTAAACTAATTAATAATGTAAGCTTAATAATTTATTAATACAATTAAATCAATACAATTAAATACAGTTAAATTAATACAATTACATCAATATAATTAAATCAATACAATTAATACAATTAAATCAAACATTAAATAAATAATAATTATATAAATATGTTATAAACGAAGACAAAAATTGCACAAATAATCGGCTGCAATAGGAATACAGTTTAAGGAAATATGAAGAAGAAAAAATAGAGTTTAAAAGATCACAGGAAAAGTAATCAAAAAAAAAAACCAGAACAAGATCAGAAAATTGTCGAAGTCATCAATGAACATTCTTTGAAGCAGCTGCTTTACGCAAGCTCGTTTTACGCAAACAGAGATTCGAATATCTCTGTAAGCATAGTCAGACGTCGTTTAGCTGCTGCAAATGTCCATGCACGTCCCGCAATGAAAAAAAGTGAATTACATGAAAATAACAATATCGACTTCGGAGATTGCAATTTGCATGAGAATATATATTTGGACATATCCTAAGAAGAATGGAACAACATAGTTTGGATGGATGAAAAAGTTTTTTCATCTGCAAAAGATGGACGATATCTTATCTGACAATCCCATGGAGTACGTTTCAATCTAAAATACGTTCTTCCATCAAGATACAGCGGAAAGATTTTGATAGGATTTTGGAGAAGCGTAACATTCAGTAGATTGATAAATATCGCAGAAATAACACCAAGAAGGGATGTCGGAGAATGTAAAGAAATCTTAGAGGAAGTATTAAAATTCGGCATTACGTGTTTATCCAAAAGAACATTCGGTTTTAAAAATAGTGCAAAATAAGTCCACACATCCAGATTATAGTTCAAACATAATTTAATGAAAATCCAATAAAAAAAATCCATATTCAGCAAATTTGTCAATCGGCAAAATCCCTAGATTTAAACTCGATAGCAATATGGACTCAAATCAAATCGTCATGTTAAGCTAGTCAGTTAATAAGGTTAATAAAGTAAGTATTAAGGTTATGCATATCAAATTTAGAATTAATTTTCTAACTAAGTTACGCAATTAATTATAGATTTGTTAATTATAGATTATGTTGCAATTAATTATAGATCTCTCAAGAACGCCATCCATTAACGTTTTCTGAAACAAAATAAAAATAAAAATTAATAATATATATTATTTCGCCTTTTCAATTTTAAAGAGTTACTATTTATTAATACAAAATCCAATATTTATATGCAAGTCCATTATTCCGCCATCAATCCATAATATATTTCTGTCAAACAAAATAATAAAAAATATTATTAATAACTATCTTATTATCTACTTTTATTTTAATTTTATATAAATATACTACTAACTAATACGGTATCTCCCCCCCCCCCAATAATTATTCATAATTATCTATAACTAAGTGCAGCCATCTTTCCATCGAATTTACTAAATTTTGGGTATAATTTGGCCGTAAAGCTAATTGATTCCAAATTTGAAGTATATGATTCCTCAATGTTTCTCTTGTTCGTAACTGGATAGATATTCACTGGACGACAATTTCATGTGAACTCATACGTTCTCTATCGGATTTAAATTTAGGAATTTTTCCAGCCAAGGAATTTGTTGAATATCCGAATTTGCGTCAAACCATGCTTGAACTAATCTGGATATATGAGCTATTATCGTGTATTATCTTTACAACCAGATATTGGTTCTGGATAAACACGTCTAATGCCGGATTTTAATATTTTTTGTAGGATTTCGACATATTCTTCAGCATCCATTCTTGATGTTATTTCTGTAATTCCATCAGTCCATTAGATGCTTCCTCAAAAAATCCTATCAAAATCTTTCTGCTGTATCCTGCTTTCGATGTTATAATTTTAATTCAATTTTTTTACTGCAAGACATGCATGGATATTTGCAGAAGCTAAACGACGTCTGATTGTGCTTACAGAGATATATATTCAAATTTTTGTTGCGTAAAACGCAAGTGCAACTGCTTTAAAGATTTGCTCATTTATGTCTTCGACAATTTTCTTAATTTCTTGTTCTGCCCAGCAAACGAGAATGGATTGAAATAAATTAAAGGACAACTTACAGGAAATCCGTCACTAACAATAAAAATAATTAATAACAGCATCAACTAATTAAAAAATATAACAAAACTGAAACAAATAAAAAATACAATATCTGTAGGTTTATTTGAAGGTTTATTTGTAGGTTTATTGTATTGGTACGGTAATAACAATCGGATCTCTTTGAAAGGGATTCATGAGAAATCAGGATAAGATTGTAGGATTGTATGCACGTCACTTTATTCTCTGAAGTACAAGTTGAGACTGTCGTTCTTCTCCTTCAGGGCGCTAGCTCTTCCTCCTGTTGTACGCTCCAATCGGGGACTTCCGTTAGGAACGTCCAATCACGGTGATATGTGGTGATGTGCGATCAGTGCAGTATATATCCGCGCTACGACGTAAGTAGGGATATTATTCTTGGTAATTTACTAACTTAAATGGTAATTACTTACAACTCGGCCATTCTGCACTAGCGTTCGTCCCGAACGTAACTAGCAGTTTTTTTTAAAACGGAGCAAATAACAAAGTAAACGGACTACAAATAAATGATTAATCGTTAATGCAACAAACAATTTTGTCTTATCCACTACGCTTAAGTTTACATAATGATAATTCATACACATTTATATATTTATCAACTGCTTAACTGAAACGCAATTCTTACACTATTAAACAGTCTTAAAATTATTGGGTCATCTAAAAAGTATCCGCGGTTTTTTGTCACTAGATGTGTGTTGATGGTCATATATCTAGCGACAAAGTACCGCGGATACTTTTTAGATGACCCAATATTTTGATACAGTAAGATTTTACATAGGTACCACTGGTTTTATCCATTGTCGGAGTCTATCGCGACACAATCGAGTTGTATGGTCTAGAAGTAACGTAAAACCTGGAATATCTTTGACTACGTATCGATTGTGAAGCAGTACTTTATTTAGCATGTAAGGGCCTTTAAAATTCGATTTCAATTTTTTACTTTCACCAAGTCTAACAATGTCGTCCCTAACACGCACGTATTCTCCTGCTTTGTATTTCTTTGATGCTTTGTGAATACGATCAAAATAAATCTTGTTATAACTCTTTAATTTTATCGGTAGTTTCGATTGCAATATCTTGCTCATTTAACCAAGGTAAATCTCGATCTGGTATAGTTTCTGTTTTAGCTAATTCAGTCAAGAACTCGATGAGTTTACTATCGGAATGATTTTTCATGTCGTATCCTAACAATAACTTGGAAGGAGGGTTTTAATCGCAGAGTGAAACGTGTTATTAATTACGTACTGTATCGTAGCGAGTTTGCTAGACCAGTCAACGGGGTCATCAACAAGCTTTTTAAGTAAGGCCTTCAAGAATCTATTAACTCTCTCAACCATCCTGTTCGCCCATGAAGATGCTATATGATGTTTAATTCCGCGAGAACGCAAAAATTCGACAAATTCAGCCGACGACAGCGCAGTTCCATGATCGGATACAATTTCATTAGAATTTCCATAGTTATCGAATAATGTTGAAAAGTGGTTGATCACTTCGCGTGTTGTAATGGATTTTACTGGAAATAGACAACCGTGTATACAAGTTAATAAAAAGTAGAATGTGTTTTACTCCGTTACGGAATTCAGGCAAGAGACTAAAATGATCAGTATGCATTATTTAAAACGAGGTTTTTTTCGGAGTAATCTGTAACTCGCTTTTGGATTAGCTGACGCGCTTGCCATTAGACAGATCACGCAATTCGTCACATAACTTTTGATTTTACGACATATGGCTGGGAACCAGATGCTGATGCCTTGAAAAGTCTTTTCGGTACCGCAATGGATAGATTCATCGTGGTAGATGTGTAACATTTTATGAATCATACCTTCTGGCATTACGAATTTAACTTGATCAGGTTCTTTTTTATATACTAATCCATCAATAAGATCATACTCGTGGTGAGTATGTTTTTTTAAATGCTGAGCGATCACCTTTAATATTCGGATCTGGTAGTTGTCTAAGCTGGAACTCTCTCTTGAGAGGCATAATTTCCATGGACGCAACTATCCTGCTTAACGCATCTACATGTGTCATTTTCTGGCCACTCCTATGTTGGATTGTAAACATATAATTTTATAATCGCAAAATCCAGCGAACTATACGTGGATTAATATTAGCTTTGTTCACAGCACGAACCAACGAATTACAATCAGTAACTTTAAACGATATTCCGGTTAAATAAATGTGGAATCGTTCTGTGGTCTTTACGATAGCATCTCCAACTCGAAAGAGTGATATCTGGACTCGGCCTCATTAGTGAATTGACTGTAATAAGCTACTATAAGGAGCCAGCGCACCAGAATCTTGTTTCTGTAAGAGTATCGCAGTGAGCGTAATAGAACTCACGTTAGTATGCAACTTAGTATGCAAATGAGGCTGATAAGGTCTCAATATCGGGTATGAAAGCAAATCAGATTTTAGTTTGAACGCTTCAATATATATTATCAATTTCGAATTCCGCGTTCTTCTTGAGCAGCGAATGCAATGGTTTAGCCTTAATAGCGAGATCCTTGATGAATCGACGGAAAAAATTCACAAGACCTAAAAATTGTTGTAATTCAGTTTTTTGGGAAGGGAAAACGTTTGACTACTTCAACGTGTCGTTCACTTAAAATTATTCCGGATGAGGATATTACCCAGAAATTCAACAGATCGCTTAAGAAATTGACTTTTTTCAAAATTAATTACAAACTCATATTTTTTTGAGTAACAACATTGCTTATTTAAGAATTATCAAACTTTCCTCAATGGATTCGAACAGAATAAGTATAATATGTCGTCAATAAATCTTGTCCTCTCTGATCAATGGTTGTAGTATATGATAAACTCTCTTTTGAAATTCTGTGGGAGATTCACAATATCCGAAGGGTAACCGTAGATACTCGTACTGACCATCTGGGGTGGCAAATGAGAAATACTTAGTGGAATCTGAATGTATTTTAATTAAATGAAAACCATCCTTTAGATCAATAAACACTTTCTTGTTGCCCAATCTGGTCAAAAGATCTTTAATTATTGGAAAAGGAAATTTTTGCTTAATCATTCGATCAGAAGGGACGTAAATCTACACAAGTCTTAGTTTTCTGTTTTTCTTACGTATTGGTACAACCCTAGCACAATAAGAAGAATTACTAGGCTTGATAATCTCTCTCTTAAGAAGATCATCAATAATTTCTAGTCATTCTGTATAGGCGAATCGACGTGGTGCGTACGTAAAGAAGGAATCATCTTTTAATCTAACCTTAACACCATATCCATTATTCGTCGGAGCAACAAGAGTATTTTGTACTTCCTCAACGATTTCGCTAATTCTCCGATCGGTGTCACTGCCAAAGTTAGTATCGAAAATTACTTTTTTATCTTTAGTTTCTAAAATGTTGGACGCGACTTCCTTTAACAAATGTAATCTATTTAATTCATCTGAGACATTAGGTTTAAATAGAAGAGTTAAATTATTATTGATAATAAAATTTGATAATAAAAGAGTTAAATTATTATTAATGATAAAATGACCTAATATAACATACGTTGACCATACATCATTATCTACGATTCGTAGTCGTACTTTAAATGTATTCCCCGGCAATTTGACATAGCAATATTTGTCTTGTAATCCAAGAACTTTAATACTCGTATTGCTCAGAGTAATGATATTGTCAGTAACGGGTGTATCGTACTTCAAATTTTGACCAAAGAACAACTTATGCATCGAACGAAACCGGGCTTCCCGTGTCTATCAGCGCGAGCATGCTACACTTGGAACCGTTAACTACATGTATCTCGACAATCGAGTTACTTATCTTTAATATTCGCGATGTATTGTCAATAACGCATCCTACATGAGACAGGATTACCTCTCGGAGTTTCTGGCGCGGTTTCAGGTGTTTGCCCCGACGACATTGTGTTGGCTGATTGCTCCTTCTTGCGTAGTTTATAGCACTCAGACTTGACATGACTCTTGGCTTTGCAATAAACACAGTCGCTATTGCGCTTCGTCGAGTGTTAAGTAGATTCCATTAAAGGAGGCGGAGGTTTGTATGATCTTTCTTTGTTACTGGTGGAGAAGACTTCTTAGCAATGACTCCGCAGGCAGAAGTAATTCGTCCCATTTGTTCCAGGAAATCGAATTGATGCTTATAGCTGCTGCAGTGCTGCGCAATGACAAACTGTTGATGCCATTAATAATAATTGTATGCATTTGTAAGTTATTCATCAACTTCATCTTCTGTAAAGCGTAGTTTTGAAATGATTCCTTTGGGAAATTCCATTTTCGTGTTTCAACCTTTTGCATAAGTACATGAAAAGGCACTTTTAAAACGCTTAATTATTGCACTTTTGAAGGAAGATCATGAGTCTTCCTCATTAACTCCTTCATTAACTTGACCGTCTAAGTCGAGCATTCTCTTGCATTTTTGATAAGATTGCTCGATGTTGCAAGAAGGGTCACTCTATCAGACACTCGTGTATTGAGGCGACTCATTCTTTTCGAATCCAAGCCTCAACATCGTCTTCTTTCGTACCACTGAAGGAGGATATCTGATTAGCTAATAATTTGACAGTTTGTGCCAGCGATATACTAGCCATAGGAGGAGGATCACTAACATGGTGATTATTGTCCATTATATCAGCACCAACCATCGAATTTCGTGCCGGTTGAGAAGAGACTGCATCTGACGGTCGTTGATTGGTGCTACAGACATGATTGGAAAGGTGTCTCTTCCATCTGTCTTTGAGATGGTAATTGCATTTGCAATTTTCTCAATCATGTGTTGCTGTCTTTGCATCTGATCCATAATAAGAGTCATGGATCGTTGTATTTCTTCCATGGTAGTAGAACGTAAGAGTGGATCGCTGCCCACACTTTGTATCGAATGTGTAGTTATGTAAAGGTTAGTGGTAGACTTCACTTTGTTCTCCGGAACCATGAAAACTAGAAATGAAAGGACATAAGTCTGTCAATACAGTCCGATCGTGATGGGAAGTTTCCTCTTAACGAGTTCGTTTCTCAACTGCTCGTAAGATAATTCTTCACGTTCCATGCTTCTGAAAAACACACGGATAGCGTCGATGAATACGTCGTTGTGCTCGAACTGACACTAAAAGAGAACAGTTAGTAACCAAAATGAACTTGTGTTGGCAGAAAACCAAGATGGCGTTAACGCGTACGCGCAAACGGAAGACCGTTATGGCCGCTTGAATAATACGTAATGGCGGCGAAACAACACAAAGCCATACAATGGCGGATGCCGGGATTGCGAAAGCCGTTCAAAGCATGCACCAGCTAATGCACTCGTGATAGACGTACATGAAAGTCTTTCGCATTTGTCTGTAAACGTTGATCGTAGGCTTAAGCCACATATCAAGAACATTGGTACACAGCAGGAAAAAGCTTCTCAGCGTATTGTAACGAACTGAGTAAAATCCGAAATCGTATGAATCGATCGAATATTATTGTATCCGTAATACTCACGGAACAGGACTTGTACTACTTGGGCGTCGTCTATCGCGACTTTCGGCACAAAGAGAACGTGTGTGCGAGGCAATGATCGAAGGATTCGAAAAGGAATCTGAGTGATAGGACGGTGAGAGGATCCCATTTCTGAAACTGTAGGTTTATTACCGTCTTTGTATTGGTACGATAATATCAACGAATCTCTTTGAAAGGGATTCATGAGAAATCAGGATGAGATTGTATGTACATTACTTTATTCTCTGAAGTACAAGTTGAGACTGTTATCATTCTTCTCCTTCAGGGCGCTAGCCCTTCCTCCTGTCGTACGCTCCAATCGGAAACTTCCGTTAGGAACGTTCAATCACAGTGATACATGATGATGCGCGACCGACGCAATATATATCCGCGCTACGACGTAACTAGGAATATTATTCTTGGTAGTTTACCAACTTAAATAGTAGTTGCTTACATACCTCTCTGCTTAATCGCAAAATTCGCAAATATTGAGTGTGGGAAAAAGTTCGTGGCGTTTTTCCCACTAGTTGACATTAAATTCTTAGCACTCGGTAACTATTAATTGCATCGACAACACTAGACGTGCGTTTAAAAAGTGACATTTCAACCTTTGTTTTGAGCCGAATGAAATCGGTAAAGTGGTCAAAAGTTATTTTATTTTGAAAATGGAAATAAATAAGGAAAAAATTCGCTACATTTTGCAGTATTACTACGATAAAAATAAGAACGTTACACAAACTTGTAAAAAAATTTGTGCTATTTACGGTGAAGATACTCTATTAAAATCAGCAGTATGGAAATGATTCACTCGTTTTTATACTGGAAATTTCGATGTAAAAGATGAACCTCGCTCCGGTCAATCAATCACTGAAAAGTCCGATGAAATCATGGAAGAAGTCGAGCGTGATAAGCATGTGAGCACTGTGGAGATTGCCAGGGAACTAAACATCGATCACAAAACAATTTTAAATCATTTACACAAAGCTGGATACAAAAAGAAGTTCGATTTGGGTTCCTCACGAGTTGAGTGTTAAGAACATGATGGACCGAATTAACATTTGCGATACTGAAATGGGATGAAATTAAACCATTTCTGAAGAGAATGATAATTGGTGATGAAAAATGGATCACATATGACAATCGAACTCGCAAAAGATCGTGGATAAAGGAAGGAGAGAAGGCACAAGCAATCGCAAAACCTGGATTGACGATGAAAAATGATGTTATGTGTGTGATGGATTGGAAGGGAATTCACTATGGCTGTTATCGCCCGATCAAACAATTAATTCCGAACTCTATTATATATATATATGTACATCTCTATATATATATATATATACAGGATGCCATGAATATACGGCCCCACTCGTCCCAAGTAGATGGACAAGCAGAGTGGACTAAATTGAGTAGAAAAGTCCTCTACCATTTTGTAATGCTCGCAATAATTAACGAGATATTAACGTTTAAAGATAGCTGAATACGCGCGTCCGCTCGACTTACTATTGTCAAAGGTACGGCTCACCGAGCGCACGGCGCGCGGGCCGCGAGGAGCGGGAATGACCTAGCAGGCGCGCCGCGCCCTTTGAGCTTAGATACTCGCGACGGTAACAGGGCAAAATGATCTCCCACATTTTGCACCGCTACTGTCCCCGATGTGGGAGATCATTTTACCGGACCCTGTATATGTACATTTTCATAAATTGCCATAACATAGCATATGTATAAAGACTTGAATATCCATAATTATCTTCAGATCAGTAGCCGATCATTTTGGTATTAGCAAAAGTACTTGTTGGGATGTATTATATAGAACCAATATACTGCAAGTTAATATTCGATATAAAATTATATCATGGCCAAATAGAGAACGCACTCTAAAGATAATGAGAAAATTCCAAGAAATTAATGGCTTTCCTAGTACATAAAAATAATTTTCCATTCTACATTTTTTAGAAGTAAGTAGAAAATGTGATTCGAAAGCTTGTATCAAGGTTAGATGACATACATATATGGTTTATCTCAGTTTATCTCTTTCTACTAAGTAAAATATTAAATATAATATTGGGTCATCTAAAAAGTATCTGTGGTACTTTGTCACTAGATATATGACCATCAACACACATTTAGTGACAAAAAACCGCGGATACTTTTTAGATGACCCAATATTATATTTAATATTTTACTTAGTAGAAAGAGATAAACTGAGATAAACCATATATGTATGTCATCTAACCTTGATACAAGCTTTCGAATCACATTTTCTACTTACTTCTCGTGTCCATTACCCATAATGAATTATTTTCTTGTAACGGTGTTCCGTATCATTAGTTATTAATATATGTATATCCTTAATTAATTTTAGAGTCATTTTAGTATCTTTATATGTCAATAATAATAGATATATCTTCCATACGTTATTCAAATTTCATTTACCGCACTCACTCTTTCAACCCAGTTCGGAAGCAGGGTTCATAGAATTGATTCTGAGATAGGTTTACTTATACTTTTGGAATGAATAGGCTCCGCCCATATGGTCAGTTACCTCGCGTTTTGGGTAGAGTTAACTCTGTTACTCAGAGTCGAGTTTTGGAACATATCCCAGTAGTCATTGCTGGTATGAATAGTGATATTATTCGTGACTAGTAGTGTAGAAGTGTTAATTATAAATTCGCGTTAGTGTTATTAATAGTATCACTGGGATGAGTTGTGACACTACTAGTGCAGTAATGTATTATACATACAAGTGCTACTGCTGAAATGAGCAGTGTCACTATTAATGCAATAATGCCACTGCTGGAGTAGTGGCATTGTCTAGTGAACTATTGTAATACATATAAAAATGATTTGAATACAAGGAACAGTATAGAGATACGAATTTATTCCTGCACTAGTAGTAGCACTAGTAGTAGTGATACTAGTAGTATATTTTTATGCGGGTTCTTTTTTAAGTTTTTTCAAGAAAGCGTTTGAAAGATAAAATGGTGATTACAAGCGCTTAAAGCGCGTAAGCGTCCATAATGAACTCAGTCATATTATAAGCGCTTAAAGCGTGATCAGCGACTTAATATCATGCTGCAACATCCTTGGCTTAGAATACGGCGGAAGTATATAGAAAGGAAATAATAACGCGTATACTACACGGTTTAATGGATCTATCTACTCTCACGCCTAAAAATAATGAACAAGACGATGAATTAGACGAAGATGTGAGCGACGAGGGAACAACTAACGAGCAAGACGATGAAAGAGAGGAACAAAGAAGCAACAAAGAAAGTGAAAATAACTTCGAAGAGAATCACTCTATCAGAGGCAGCCAAGTGAATATGAAATTCGCAATGACATATCGAGACGTGCAAGACTCAATAAAAACTTTCATTGGAATTCACTGTGATCATCCATAATGAACGCAGCCATGCTTATATGGCGATAAAGATGTCGGCCGAAAATGATAATTTCCATATAACATATTAAATATTAGCTCTTCTTTTCCTGTGTCATAGCTATGAGATCGCTACAAATGCTAATAACGCTCGGAACAAGGGGGGAGGTTGGTGACCCTGAACGATGCTTAACATTCGGCGCTTGAAGCATTTTCACGTGCTGCTAAAATAAGTAATTGGAGCGACAGATTTGTCGCTCGTTATTCAGTGGCTAAAATTTTAATTTGAATAATTTCAATTACAAGCATCAAACGTTCAAACGCTATTAACAATGCTGACATACTGTATCGACCGTGTTGATCACCATTGACTGCGATATACATAACCTAATTTATTCTTTTTTTTATTGCTGATTCAGATAGAGATAGGATTTGATGCAATCAAAAATAATCTAATAACTGTTTAATTCAGCGTATTAATATTGCAAATGATACATGAAAAATACAAACAACATATCGAATTTGTCACTCAAATGTTAAATTTAACGCTTCTTGTCCTTTTTCATGTATAAAATTGTCACTGTAATAAGGTGTTCGCGTCGCATGTTCTAGCATGCTCTAATGTGCTCTTGCTATAGCTTCTATTCATTTCAATGAGCGCGTTAGAGTGAGTAAATGCTATAGTAGGAGCATTTTAGAGTATGTAAAGTCAGTTCTACATTAGTTGCAAGCCGATCGCAAGTTTGTTGCGACAGCCAATGTGAAGTGTTGATTTCAAAATGAAAGCTGCGATCGGTTTGCAACTAATGTGGAACCGGCTTTAGAGCATGCGACACGAACAAACCTATAATTTTGCGACAAAAGTCGTGATTTTTTTGTCGCTGGAACGGCCAGTTTGAACAGCTCGTGAAAATGCACCTTGACACTGCTATGTAAAGGTACCTTTATTACTTCTTCCTTTCTTTCATTTTCCTTTTCTCGTATGGTTAGCTTTACTTGGTGAGGTGTTACATTTGTTAATCCGTTGTTCTCTTCCGACATCGTAATATATATTAAGTGTTTTCATGCATGCTGAATTCTTTTGAACTATTCTCGATACGTTGTTTTATGTATTTCTAGCGTTTCTTTATACAAATTTAATTTGCAGGTTAAAATGGGCCGCCGACCAGCAAGGTGGTACGTAATGAAATTTTTAATTCGTTAAATTCATCAATTTTAAATATATATCTTGTCAATAAATTTTGTAACTTTTATTTTCGACATTATGATATTTTGATACAAAGGACACTCATAAATGTTATATTCATGAGTATCATAGAATTAAATGTTTTTGGACAGTTATCCACATTTTAAATAAAAATTTGCAATTGTGTTACACAATGACAATAAAAATGCATTGTAATTCTAATTTAATATTACAATTTTAATACAAATTCTCAATATTGAAATTTAATGTTAAGGAATATCAAAATATGTGATAAAGATTGTTACATTTGAGAATTTTTTATTTTTAGTTATCGATATTGTAAAAATAAGCCATACCCGAAATCCAGATTCTGTCGTGGTGTGCCGGATCCAAAGATCCGCATTTTCGATCTTGGAAAGAAAAAAGCATCTGTCGAGGACTTTCCGTTGTGCGTGCATTTAGTATCAGATGAATATGAACAACTCAGTTCCGAGGCCTTAGAAGCCGGACGTATTTGTGCTAACAAATACATGGTAAAAAATGCTGGAAAAGATCAATTTCATATTCGTATGAGACTCCATCCGTTCCATGTCATCCGTATCAATAAAATGTTATCGTGTGCTGGAGCTGATAGGTATGTAACTCCATGATATAAGATAATAGAATTTTTACTTCTTAGAAATATATGTTTTAAAAGGAGAGTACAACTTTTTTACGTTCCGGAAATGTTTTATTTCTACATTTTCTTATGTATTTTTTAAAATGGAAACTGAAAATTAATATAATTATACTACATATATATATTGAAATATTAATAATATTTTTAATTACATTATTATAAAATCATTAATTTTTTGTTTGTTTATTTAAAAAAAAATTGGATCAACACACAACTTTGAATTAATTTTAAAGTTTGAAGCATATATATATATCTTATCTATATTTCAATGTATTAATTTTTCTTTGAATATAGCGTCATTTCTATGATAGTTCTCGGTGAAGAAAAATATATAAAATGTAGGAATAAAACAATCCCTGAATGGTTGCAAAAAAGTCAAAGTTGTTCCAGTTTGTAATTTTGATTTCTATCCTATGATCTAACATATAATTATCTCTAAAATTTCTGTAATTCAAATTGTTTTGCAGGCTTCAAACTGGAATGAGAGGTGCCTTTGGTAAGCCTCAAGGTACTGTAGCCAGAGTACATATTGGTCAGCCCATTATGAGCGTGCGTTCTTCTGATCGTCACAAGGCGGCTGTCATTGAGGCTCTGCGACGTGCCAAGTTCAAGTTCCCTGGTCGTCAAAAGATTTATGTGTCGAAGAAATGGGGTTTCACGAAATACGATCGTACTGAATATGAGGAACTGAAAGTGGCAGGCCGCCTTGCCCCGGACGGTTGCAATGTCAAGTATCTACCAGAGCATGGACCGCTCGAAGAGTGGAAAAAGTTCAGAAAAGTACTTGCTGCAGCTTGAATAAACATGGAACATTTTGGATATTGAATAAAATATATAATCAGAAAAAAGCGAGTATATATTTACTAAAGATCCTAGAATAACCTAAAATATCCATAATTATTTCCTATTTGTATATGAAAGTTGGGCTAATAGCGATTCCTACATTAAAAAAAAATTTTTAATTAACGTATTAGGTGTTGGAATTAATTCGTAGCGTTTTACAAGTGATGGGAAGTACTTTCATTAATGTATTTTTTAATGCTCATGTGAAATAAATAACATTCTTTCATTAAAAAACGCTACGAATTAATTCCAACACCTAATAATTTCATATTGAAGAATATGATTTCGAAAAAACGGATAAAAAGTAGAAATACTCATTATAAAAAGATATTTTAAAGAATAATAAATTTGACAATCTATTTGAAAATTACATGTTTTCAGATACTACCCAATGTCAAATTTATATATCTAATTGAATCGCATATAAAATACAAATCAATAAATGCCAAATAGGAGCACTTTTATTATCTAATGTGTCGATTTGTACGTAATTTGATTTTTTATTATCTAAGAAATGAGACAATGTTTTTTTCCTTTTTACAAGGCATTCCAGTCTTGATAATTTGATAAATTGTGTATACACATATAGGGTGTCCCGAAAGTTTTAGCCAATCGCTTTTGTGTAGATAGAGCAGACTAAACTGAGTCGAAAAGTTCTCTACCATTTTGCAATTTTGGCAATAGTTCCAAATCCCCTTCCCTTTCAGGACACCCTGTGTATATTATATATACATATATATATATATGTATGTATATATTATTTTACTCGAGATTCGAACAATTACAATTACAGTATAAGGATTTATAAGAAATAATTTTTCGTATCTTATACTACAGTCAATTTACAGAATGAAACATTTCTATGTTATAAGATTATGGGCTTTCCATTTAGTAACATAATTCGATTCTTCATTTCTACTTTTACACAAGACTTTGATCAATTCTACAATCTTTGAAAGGTATAGAAGAAAAAAATAAACTTAAACCTAAATCAAATCTTATTTGTTAAATTATTTATATATGTATATATGTACACATGCAGAGTATATACCAATTGTAAAGGCACTAAAAGATTTTCAGAGGTGATTTGTGACATTTCTCACAAATTCAAGATGAAAACTTCATATGACCATACATTCGAATTTCAAAGATGTAGGGTATCAAAGTGTTGAAGGAAAAATTTCATTTTTTCTACAAATTTTGAAAACCATTCTAATTATTTTGATAAAATTTTGTATATGTTTAAATTTCCAAAATAATTAGAATGGTTTAAATATACTGGGGTGCATCCAAAACTTGACTGTCAATTCCGAGTATCTTTTATCTTTGTTTAATGAACAACAAGGATAAAATAATATTCAAGTTGGCAGAAATGAATTTAGGAACGCAACTTAAGACAGTGTACCTTGACAAATCACTCTTTAAAATTTTTTAGCATACTTAATGTACATCCTGTATATGTATCTATATACATATACGTATATAAATTATATATAATTTTGTATACACACACACACACACACACACACACACACACACATATATATATATATATATAATCTATATTACATAATCATATAATTAACAAAAATGTAAAATATTTCTTACAAAAATAAATAATATATATTCTGAGTAATTTTACACTTGTGTGTGTGTTTACAGAAATGTCTATAATATAATTAAAATTATATAACCAACTTATATCTCTACATTCATATTCACAAATTACCTAATGGTTTTTCATTTATCATATTGCACCTGTGGTATTTTGAGCTAACTTATATTTTCCTCTTTTTGTTCTCTATTATTCTCTCATTTTCTTTCCTCGTTAAAAGTTACTTAAATGGAAAGCATTCATGCTGGGTTAATCAATGCATAATTTTAATATTGGGTCATCTAAAAAGTATCTGCGTACTTTGTCACTAGATATATGATCATCAACACACATCTAATGACAAAAAACCACGGATACTTTTTAGATGACCCAATACATTACATTTCAAAAATTGCGAGAAATTTAGATTCTAGTTCAAAGCCTTTGAATAAATAAACGGTCTATACTTAAAATTTATATGAAATAAAACATTTTATAAATATTTGACAAAATAAGAATATAATGTAAAAATAAATTCTCGACCAGTTTCTAGTGTGAGTGACAAGTAATGTCTGCGTCATTTTCATTTCCTATATTTTGAATCTCATCATCAATGTCAATATCGCATATTCTATGGGAATGTACATCTAAAGCTTCAGTATTTGTCGCTGCATCTAACAATGGTGATAACTTCTCCGCTTCACTGTCTTCATCTTGTCCTTGTCCCTGTGTTCATAAATTTATATCTCTAATAAAGCAATTTTTATGTTATTCTATACAAATAAAAATTAGTTGCTAAGTTGAATCGAATTAAATCAAATTTTTGAAATCATTATCATGAAAAACAAGGGAGATTTCTTATTGATTCTGTCAGTATTATTGACCGTGTAAGGTCACTAATGAGTAGACTTATCCAATTTAAATTATTGATATCAGTTGTTACAGTTTTTAATGTATAAAAGTAGTATACCTCATATAAGGAAGTTGGTTGTTTCTCGTTAACCAATCTCAGTGTATCGCGCGTTCTTAAACCAGATTTATCGCGTGAATGTACCGATTTAGTTCGCATAGCTGGAGATTTGTTATGCAGCTCCTTTTGAGAACCTGAGTGCTCGTCTCTAGCTAACAATACAGACATACGGAATTCGGGAGTCGGACAAGTAGTACTAGATCTGGCCGACATATCAGTTTCTTTGGCGGATATGTGTTTCAAAACTGGGGTACGTTCAGCAGAGCTACAAATGTGCACGTTTTCCATATAGTTTATGTAATAATGATTATTTGAACGTTTAATTGTTATAAACGTTTCGTAATTATTATAAACATACATGATATCGATACGAACCGATTTAGAGTTTCCGCGGCTTGAATGGCACTTGCTGTATCTGTGTCGGGAGTATCCGGTGATTCTGGCGCAATGATGGCAGTTCGTAGAGTATAAGGTCCATTTAAAGCTTCTATCAGAGATACCGCTTCATAACCCGATGGAATATTCTCACAGCTTCCCTGGAATAATAATTTCAAGGTATATCAGATAAAATGCTTAGTGACAATAACAAAGACACAGGGATTGAGTTAACTTAGAAACTTACAAAATACATTCAAAGGTACATGGTTCAAATATGAACAACTTTTTTATATGACTACAAAAGAAGCACTAATATTAGTAGATATATTTACATTGATTGTAAATGGAAGTGTCTACTTATACTCTAAATAGTTGCCTCACGGTAATTGTTCCGCAGTTGTTGTAATATTCGAACAAATAGTACCGAATATCATTGCCCACTGTACCTTTGATAGTATCTCTTTTCCAAACTGTATGCAGTTTATACAAAACTGCGACAGCTTCAACATTTTTATTCACAAAAAACTAGATCAATGCATGAATTTAATATGTTATGCAATGGCATTTAATACTATTTATTCGGACATAGTAAAAACAACTACAGAAACAATTACCGCGAGGCCACAATTACGTAGTAATTGGGCCATGAGTAGAAAACTCTTTTCAATCAGAGTAAATACATCTATCAACATTGATTTATATTCACACAAAAAATTCATATTTGAACCATTCTCGTCATAAAAAATATGTAAAAGCTATCTAATTATCTTACCTCCGGTAATGGTGGATTGGATATAATTGTGCCGGTCGCCTTTTGAAGAGCTTTAATTTGTAAGAGAGCTCTGAATGGTGCACGACATATCGGACAGTTGTTCGCTTGATATCTTAATGAATCAGCACAGGAGTTGCACAGACACAAGTGTCTGCATGGTAAAATTAACGTGTCGCGTACTTCGCTCATGCAAATAACACATTCAGAACCGTTGTCTTCGGTATCCTCATCACTGCCTTGTTGCTGTAAAAAAAAGAACGATCAATTTTTGAACTTTTTTTCTTGACTTTATATGAAATTTACAGCCAAAGTATCTTAAATTTGTTTGCAAACAAGATCAAACTGAAATAATGAAATAAATATTTAAATCATAAAATATTTTTATATGTGAAATAAGAAGAAACAAAATATAAAAAATAATATTTATTCTTTCTTACTTTATAGGCATGCAAAAATAAGAAATGATATTCTTTAAATATTAGCATGACTAAATTTACGCTAAATATTCATTTAGGAACATCTAGAATATTGCATGTGTATCGAAATTAATTATTAATATATTATATTTCAAGTTACTTTCAAATTTTTTAAGAATGAAAGAAAAATTTACATTTTTTTCAGTATATACATTAATTAATTCTTTTATTCATAATATTTTTAACATTTCCTGAAAAAATTCGTCATTTGCATGCATGTATTTTTCAAAATTTCAAAACTTCAAAGTTAACTTTAAATTTTAAAGCTTCAAATCTTCAAAAGTAGTAGCCCTACTTTATCTGGAAACAAAAAAACGAGCGTATATAATTCATTATTTTTCCAATGCGAACGCGAGATACAGATTACTAAAGCCATTTATTGGAAAAATAATGGAATTTCTTTTTACTACACCTAATATTTATTTAAAATGATCTATTCCTTCAAATATTATCATAGATTTTCGTACCTTTGAGTTTTCAGTATTTTTATTTTCAATTCCATATATTTCCTGTACCAAATAGCAGAGACCATCTACATAAAGCTTTTGTTTAAGCGCTTTCAATACGTATGTTCCATCAGAATGTTTTTCAACCACGGCTATGGTTGTATGAGATTGTTTCAGATCGTCCGATCCTTCCTCTGCTACACAATGTATAGCTATCGGGATAATCTATAAATTATAAAAAAAGATCTTATTTAAAAATATCTTAAAACCAATATCATTTTACATGTAGAGGAAAGGCCCCTATTATGAGATTCTGAATTAATTTTGGATAAATGCTAGAAGTCTATAGGCAGAATTTTAAAAAATGATAGATTATTTTAAAGAAAAATTTAATAAGCTTCAAGATAACGTTATATAAAATTTAATTCAAATTCCATTTTTTTTTTAATTAAAGGAATGTAAAAAATGAGCAAATCAGAAAATCAAAAAATTGTGCTCCTAATATGAAATGCCCCGAAAAATCGATAGTAAAAGTTTATCAGTATATCAGTATTGCAATTAAAAAACTTTTTATTTAATGTTTCTAAAATATAAATAAGTACAGCTAGTGTGCGCGAAAAATGCGAGCATGCAATAGATTATACCCAGAATTCGTCTTCAGATAGTTGGAATGAAGTATCGCAGAAATAGGCATTCGACATTATTTCAATTGTCTTTTTTATTATTGTACAATAACATTTATACTTTAGCAACGATTTTCACTATGACATAGGAGCATGGGTTATTTCATATTAAAAATACCCTGACCACCTCATATTACGATTTCCATGTCTTATGGTTTTACGATCCTCAAATCTAACTTCTGTAATTAAATAATTCAACATATCCCGTATTTTTCTATTAGCACGACCTTACTCTATCACTACATGAAGAATTTATTGCCAAATATTTATTTCATTAAATAATAAATAAGGTTTAAAGGATCATCTCAATGAAACTTGAAGATATCCCAATTTTAAAATCTTATTTTACAATAACTACATGATTTAATAATAAATTTTCTACACTAAATAATAGTTTTCAATCCAAAAGCAATAAATTCATGATGGAACCAATAGATAGCGTTTATTATAATAGTTCAGCAGAAACTCAAAATTTTTCAAATTTCGACTTGTATGAGGAATTCTAAACACATCAGTTTTTTCAATTAGTAAAAATGAAATAAAAATTTTTAGGAGTTTAAAATATTCATTTAAAATTAATTATTTATGGCAAACATAAGTTAATTAAATATAAGTAAAACTAATCAAAAATTACTTATTTCACGTTTCAAATCTCAAATAATGTAAATATTAATGTTATAGTATTATGTTAGAAAATTATCTCTATTTTGATTTATCATTTTTCCTATTTTCACTTTTTTCTATTTTTTATTTGATTTTAGATAATGTATCATTTTTTTTCATCATTTTTTTTTCTTTTCTGTTTCTTAAACAATTTTATATTTTTGATTTGTATAATTCTTTTGCGGAGGTATAATTATATGTATCTATATATATATATATATATATATGATTCAAATACTTCTCTATCAGCATTGTACATCAGATCTTCTTCAGTATATAACGTTGGATCGAATATGTGTGATGTTTGTGAGAATAATTGGTTTGCTCCTTTTTTATAATGATATGTTTCAGAATTTATAGATGGATCTCGTGGTATGTATCTGAATTTGATAAAAATAATCATCATTGTTTTTCTATACAGCAATGGGCACATTTAACAGACGAAACACATTTGTGAGCGCTTAATGAGTGCATTTAATACTACAGACCACTTACTGAGTGCTCATACAAGCTAAATGTACTCAATGGCTGCATTCAGTAGAGAAAATTGATCAGTGAGTGCTCAGTGATTGTTTAATCTGATTGATTCTTGCCTTTAATTCTTCATTAAATCTAAGTGTAGAAACCAATCATAGTAAAGAATCACTGAATATTCACTGATCAGTTTTCTCTGCTGAACAGCCAATGGACACATTCAGCGAACTCAATAGTTGAATGAGCACTCACTGTTATTAGTATATTTAATTGTAGAATAAATTTAACATACAATATACGTACGCAACTCCCTTTGTCGAAACCTCTTCTGTACAAAAGTAATAAATTGTTATTGCACATCTTACATCACAGTCGAACACAAATTCAATATTAAAACGATTAGGTTTCTTGTCAATGTCACTATCTTCATAATGTTTGACAGTGTGGTAATGCGAGGACGTCGACGTCTGATCCATATTACGAACCAACCTCAGAGATTCTTTGCGTATATTAACTAAACTCTTCAAAGTCTTTGTAGGATCATTGGCTTGTGGTGGAGGATACGGAAACTGCAAGAGATACGAAAATTGAGGATAAAATTAAGAAAATAAATAAAAGATATATCTGCAAAGATACATCCAATATACACCCAATGTACACTCATATTTAAATAGATTCTTTATATACAAACATTTTGCTAATATATAGAAAAAAACTTTATATTGTACTGTCATGTTCGTACAGGAGTTGGTCGGCTGCCTAAGAAATTTAGATCTGCATTCTCTCCAAAAAGATATGCTTCAGGCTGAGGTGTGTCGAATCGTTCGCCACCCATTATAAAATGACTGCCAAAGTAGGATCCTGTTCGAGAATAATTCGCGTAATTAATGAAGTAAGGTTATGCATATTTTGATATTGTTGTGAATGCAACGAGGTTTTGCAATTTGAAGTAAATCAAGTACCAGATCTTGGAGGATATTTATATGCGTGGTTCGAAGTAATATCAACCTCTTCGACGCCAGCGTTCTGCCTACTGGTCAACGATCCCATTTTGTTTAGCAATCACAGCATATACAACACGCGGTCAAATGGCAAATGTAGTATTCGTTTCTCGTTCGTAGCAAAAAGTAGAAACGCGTGTGCATGTATTCGTGAAAATTCTGTGATTATAAACTCGAAAGTTGTCTACAGTCTGCCACAGAGTCGTCACAATTTGCGTATATGTATGAGTAGAATTAATTTGACTCTGTCGATTTGTTGTTATTGATAAAAAAATAAAAAGGATAGTGAGATTGCGGCAGCAAATATAGATCTATTTTCTATAGTGTACATATATATTGTACATACTTTTAGAATTAAATGGGTGCATCCAGAAGCGACGACCGCTCATTGAGCGCTCACTGAGTAAAAAGGGATTTATCTATTATTAATATGTTTATTTATTATAATGCATAACGTAGAATAACTTTATCTACTATAGATAATCTTTAATATCATCTTTCTTACTTATTTATTACTGTTTATTTCTTTAATACCGTGTTTAGGCCATAAGGTTATGTAGCACTCAGTGAATGGTGGAACGTAATTTTAAGTCGCTCCATCGCTCACTGAGCACTACATAACCTTACGGCCTAAACACGGCATTAGACGTTCTACAATCAGTCGTATGTCGGAGTCGAGCGTCGTACGCATGCGCACTGAATTGTCGGCTGTCAAATGAAGTTGTTGCAAGTCAGCTGTCGTTGTCGGAATAGAAGATGGTCAATTCCCATCTTTTCCGACTTCGATTAGATGAAACATAACCTTCGGACACATTTATGTATGGATAAACAGATATTTTTATACGGATATATGGATATATTTATATTATATTATGGAATTACTGAATCCCAGCAAACAAGAATGGATTAAAATGGATTGAAATTTTTTTCTATCCAAATGTGTATTTTAAATAGCGAATACTTTTTTTGGATTTAATTGGATTTAATTGGATTCAATTGGATGCAATTGGATTGAAAATTGCATTTCCTATTCAAAATTTTGAATTGAACAGTATTCACAATGCTCAGAAAAAATTAATATTATTTTTAGATTGAAAGGCATAGAGGTATATTCCACGCAATTTCTATAAATAAATAAAAATGCATTCAGAGTTGAAAAGCATTTATTTTAATTAACATTCGTGACTCAATATTTTTGAAAATCTAAAATCTAAATCCATTTCAATTCATTTCACTCTATTCTCGTTTGCTGGAATGTAAATGAAATAATTATTGATTTTGTTCACGAAAATGCTTGTATGATAAATGTGGATTTTAAAAATGTTAGCAAAAAAAGAGATCTGTAGCAAAAAATATCCACAAATTTGAGAAACTGTTATGATATAAATGTCAGGTAATTTTTTATTTGTTAAATTATTATTATTTAATATAAAAATATTTTGTAATTTAATCCTTTTGTATCAAACTTAAGAAATGCCTATAAGAGCTAACACTGGATGAATTCGTGTACATAAATTTATTTAAGTTTAATAACTTGAATAATATACGTTTCGATCATCATTTAGATCTTTTTAATATTATAAAACTAATTAAATCAATACATAATAGTCAAGCAAGTGAAGTCGCATTATTCTACAATTACATGTGTTGTCCATATGTGATTGTGTAAAATTTGTTACTAGTAATTTTCAGATTAAATGATAAGCACTTATTGGGTCATCTAAAAAGTATCCGCGGTTTTTTGTCACTAGATGTGTGTTGATGGTCATATATCTAGTGACCCAATATAACGCTGCGTTTAGTAATATTGACAAATTGCTCGCTCGATGTCATTAAAATGTCAGCAAATGACATCGAGCGAGCAATCTGTATCAATATTATCTCCAAGAAAGCTAAAAATAAATTTAAATTTGTGATAAATTTCATATCTTTGAAAACAAATAAAAAATATAAGTAAATTGTATTAACAATATTCGCAATAGAGGCTAATAAATAAATTAATTTCAATGTGACTGCAAAACGTATCTCTATTCACAAAAGTTTTTCTATGACTTTTTTTCCGTAATTTTTATTTTAGTAAATAATCATGTAAATAATCAAATTGTGTTATTGACTTGTAAGTTTAAAAAATTCTTCATGATCATTCATTTGAAAGTACATAAATAATGCATGATGAGCACCAAAATTCTGTCCCATATTTGTGGTGATATGAGGTTTTATCCACCATCTTCTTGTACTTTTCTTTTTACGTTTCTTTAAAAGTAACCTTATTTTCATAATTTGCGTTCCAAATTAATAATAAATTTGAATATATATATTCAACGTTCCAATATCCATTTTTTACATTTGTTCCGACCTTTCGACTTCGATCAACGACTCAATTGTAGAATATCAAGTCGTATTCATGTGCGACATACATCATACGACAAACGACTAACGACAGCCGACATCGACATACGACTAATTGTAGAACTCTACCTTTAGTCTACAATTAGTCGGGAGACGTTATTGTATGTCGTGCCGTAAGAAATTAAGCAATCATGGTCGATTGTTTCTTTCTATGCGACAATCGAATACGCATGCGTTCGACAACCGACACCGACATACGACGTATTGTAGAACAGGCTTTAGAGAAATAATAAACAGTAATAAATAAGTAAGAAAAATATTAAAGATTATCTGTAGTAGATAAAATTATTCTACGTGACGAATTATAATAAATAAACATATTAATAATTGATTAATCCCTTTTTTGTTCAGTGAGCGGTCGTCGCTTCTGAATACACCCAATGTCTATTAGCGATATCGAATGAGAGCTCTGCTTTGCATCATCACGTGAGAAAAAGCAAAGCTTTCATTGGATATCACTCGTCGCGTCCAATGTGCAGTTAGGCCGGATTCACACGGAAAAGCGGAAAGTGGAGAAAGCGGAAGTCAATCAGAACTCGCAGTAATAATAGGCGATACATTTCGCTTGTCTGCTTCTATTTTTCCGCGAATTCTGGGCTAATTCCGTTTCACGCATGATGCGCATGATGCATCATTTACCCTTGTTTAACATTCGATGAATAACAAGGATAAATAATGTATTGGGTCATCTAAAAAGTATCCGCGGTACTTTGTCACTAGATATATGACCATCAACACACATCTAGTGAAAACCGCGGATACTTTTTAGATGACCCAATAGCATGCGCATTGCGTGAAACAGAACACAGCCCTGATTGGCTTTTACTTTTCCGCTTTCCGTTTTTCCGTCAAAGTGTGAATCCGACCTTACACTCAGTGTTGTTAAGCCCGATGTCCACGATGCTAGAAAGCTGTCTGAGATTTTGGACAAAGAAAAAATTTATAAATCACATTGGAATAATTTGATCACATAACCATTGCGATTGATTAATTCTTTCTTCATCTCAGATCTCGGACTCGAACCGATTTCTAGCATCGTGGACACAAAGCTTTAGACAGGCCGGATTTCAGACGCATGCATGCCCATAATATAGCTTCAGTAACATATTGGTTACTAGTAAATAGGAGATCATTAGTCGCCTATCTAAAATTTTTTTAAAAAGATTGAAAATTTTAATATATTTTACATATTTTACATAGGTATACGTATGTAGAAATATATTATTGGGTCATCTAAAAAATATCCGCGGTTTTTTGTCACTAGATGTGTGTTGATGGTCATATATCTAGTAATAAAGTACCACGGATACTTTGTTACTAGATATATAACCATCAACACACATCTAGTGACAAAAAAACCGCGAATACTTTTTAGATGATCCAATATTATTTATATACAGGGTGGCATGAATATACGGTCCCACTCGTCCCGAGCAGGTAGAGTGGACTAAACCGAATAGAAAAGTCCTCTACCATTTTGTAATGCTCGCAATAATTAACGAGATATTAATGTTTAAAAATAGTCGAATACGCACGTCCTTGCGACTTATTATTGCCGAAAGTACAGCCCACCGAGCGCGCGGGCCGCGAGGAGCGGAGCTTACCGTCGCAAACCTCTAAGCTCGAACGGCGCGGCGCGCCTGCTAGGCCATTCCCGCTCCTCGCGGCCCGCGCGCCGTGCGCTCGAGGCCGTACCTTCGGCAATAATAGGTCGGAAGGACGTACGTATTCGGCTATTTTTAAACATTAATATCTCGTTAATTATTGCGAGCATTGCAAAATAGTAGAGAACTTTTCTATTCAGTTTAGTCCGTTGTACCTGCTCGGGACGAGTGGGGCCATATATGTACACGTATGTAAAATATGTATGATATGTATATATGTATACATTATATTAGGTCATCTAAAAAGTATCCGCGGTTTTTTGTCACTAGATGGTATTGATGGTCAACACCATCTAGTGACAAAAAATCATGGATACTTTTTAGATGACCCAATATACAATATTAAAATTTTCAACATTTTCAATCCTAAGCGACTAATGATCTCCTATTTACTAGTGACCGGTATGTTACTGAAGCTACATTGAACGCGCATGCGTCTGAAATTCGGCCCGTCTAACAACGCTGGTAACACTGGTTACACTGTACAGCACAGCAGTGTCAGTGTGTAATTGCACTGTGCAATGGGCAATATTGTAGGAAGTGTTTAATGTAGTCTTATAAATATCTTTATAATAGATTTTTTGTAAGATAAATAATAATTAAGCTATTTACTTTGAATTTTAATGATATATTCATTTGTGTTTTTGTGTAAAAAATTCTGAAAAAATATCGCTACTTGACCTAAACATTTTTTTAAGGTTATAGGAAACTTATCATTAAACTCTTTAAGGGCCGGTTGTTCCATCTTTTCGTAAATTTTACCTGTTGAGTAAGTAGCAAGATTATCCAATCATATTATGCGCGGATTATCAGACTTACCTCACAGGTAAAATTTACCAAAAGGCGAAACAACCAACCCTAAATGAGATTTGAATTACCTAGAATAAATTTAAATTTTTCTGATTCAGATTGAATTCAAATTGAACATAATTATATATGAAATTTGTATTTTAATACATATTGATCCCATAAATTTTCTCAATTATTTTTGATGTCAAGTAAAAATGAGTACTCGGATATTACATGATATTCATAATGATTTAAAACAGCTTATAACAGCGCTTACATTATTCGAGGTATGCAGTCAAGTTGACATGTATGAGAAATTAATGACATCTTACAAAATATAAATTTTTACATACTCAGGAAGATGAAGAAGGATTTCGGATATGCGAACGATTTTGTTTGTCAAATATTAAACACCATCGTTACCTTTCTATTGATAGTCATGCAACCAAGGAAGCAATAAATGCAGTGGTTACTAAATTTTCGATCCATGGAAAATATGAGGTTGCTAAAAAGTTTCAAGAACTGATTGATTCCTTCTTGTCTAGTTTTGACTTTGAGCAACATCCACAGTATGATCTACAGTGGCATTTGTTGACATTCTTGTTAGATTTGTCTACTGAAACGCATAAATCTAACTTAGACAATTTAAAATTCACACGTGGAGAACACAGCTTTAATGCAGGTATTGGAAATGAAGATAGCATTACAGATGAAATTGATTGGGCACAGTATTTAAAGGAGGGCCAGGAAAATTTCTTTTGCAATTATAAAAGTGATGATAGCGAGAGTGTAAGTATTCATGCAAGAAATATGAAGATAAATTTTTCTCATTTATGTTAATGTTTTTTTATTTTTATGTTTGTATAGGAATGGTCTGATTTAACGGAAGAAGGGACTGATGAAAATAATATTTCTTTGCCAACACAAATATGTAATATTCAATTAGATATTGCACAGCCTCTAGAAGTTTCTAATAGTGCAACAGATAAATTCTCTTTGGCATTAGTACAAAATCTTGAATCTAGGAAATGGCTCTTATCAAATGTTCAAACCGATTGGTGGAACAATCTAAAATGTCAAAAGTATCCTGTTATTAAACAATCTTGTGACACCAGTATATGTGACCTATGGTATTTTTTATTTTTACAGTACTTTTTCTGTTAATTTATTTTATCTAAGAGATAATAGTTAAATATGTGACATTGTAAATTTGTACTTATAGGCATAAGACAAATTTATCAGTTGTGTATAAAGTAGCTACTCTCAGTGAGTATCAAGTATGCAGAGAATTATTATGGATGTTTTACGTTCAAACGTCAATGGTAATATTTCAAGAGGATAGCGAATCAAAATTCTCAATACGTTCAGATATATCTATACCGAGTTTGACAACTGTAAGTTGCTTTTATCATTTTCAAATTTTATGCAATCTTTGATTATATATTATATCGAATTATTATATTATTTGTACACTACTTTCAGACTGCTTTTAAAAGTATCTTAACACCGTTCTGCAAGTATTTTTCAATGATATATGATATTGAAAAATTTGGATCTGATTTGCAATTAACTTATAACCAAGAATCAGAACTTCAGAGTCCTCCTTTGACCTATGAAGCATATAATGCTGCACTTAGGCAATATTTGTATGAATTTAAGACTGAAGTGATTAATATGGAAAAGGATATTATGAAGCAAGGTAAGTTCATGCATTTGTTTTATTACAGTTTTATTAATAAATATTTTTTTATGTTCTAGAAAATTGCAATACGTTCTTATCTTTATCAACTAAGCTGAGAAGACATTTGAATATTATAAACATTATTTATGATATACATCAGAATGTTATAACTGATTGGAAAGTCAATCCTAATTGGAAATGCGCATCTCGACTGTTGTCATCTTTATATTATGAAATGCAAAATTCTCATAGTCGGGAAAGAACAAATATTTGTATAAATTTGTACTTACGTAGCCTTACTGTTTATCTTAATATAATCGATACATGGCTAAGTGAAGGACGATTGGAAGATTGGCGAGATGAATTTATAATTGTGAGATACAAGTGAGAAATAAATAATTAGAATTTACCATAATAATTCACCATATATATTTTTATGCTTATTTTTATGTCTATTATTATACATAGGATCACAGAGGATGAAAATGATGAACAAATTGAAAAATTTACGATTCGATTATTCGATAATATCTGCTTAACAGATCCAATTATGCAATTTTTATTGCAAAAAGTGCAACATATGGGTCACAGTATTGAATTACTTGTATCTTTAGACCGAATTACCAATATATGGAGAATGGATAATGAGGATAATGGTCTCTAATTGTGACAAATATCTTATATCATTATGTTATAAACTTATATTATATTTCATTATAATTTATTACAGATATAAGGATTTCATTAAACATTGAACTACAAAATAAATTATTATTCGAAATATCTAAGTATAGCCTACCAGTGGAGGAAACAGATACTGCACTGCAATTAGAGAAAATATTCCTACAAGAATATGATGCTGATATTGAAAAGAATATAATACAACAGTTATCAATTTTACACAATCCATTTCTCATGAAAGCCATGGAAGATTACATGCCGTCTGAATTGTATAAAAACGATACAGTAGATTCTCATGTGCATAATACTCATGATTCTAAAACAAAACAAGGCCAGATACATAACTTATATAGAGAGTATGTATATGTATTTATTAACATAAGATAATTTATACATTAAAATAATATATTTTTTGTAGACTACAAAAGATAAAATATATATTGCCGATGCAAAACATTTTAGAGAAAACATTGTCTGAGATTTTGATGTTACATTATAACAGTGCTAGCAAATTAGTAAAAGATATTATGATTGATGAGTACAAGCTGCAAACGCATTTGAAGTTACTGAGGTTTGTTTATATGATGGAAGCTGGACACGTTATGAACAAATTTTATCAAATTTTGTTTTATGAGGTAAAAAGAGAAAGATATCAGCCTTTGAGACAACTTTTTGTGTGTAACATAATTATCAATTTTAGATCGAAAATAATCAAATGTGGGCTAATTCGTATTTTCTATCATGTATTCTTGAAGAAATATTTTCCCAATATTGGCCAGATACAAGTTCACGTTGGTCGGTTACGGTTCATGGCAATATTAATACTCGTCAAGTATTACAAGCTGTAAATAGTATAACACTGCATTATACAGTAGAATGGCCTATAAGTATTGTATTGACTAAAAAAGTTTTGGAAAAGTACAATGAAATATTTAGATTTCAATTGAAATTAAAATGGGCCTTATGGACGTTAAATAACTTAAGATTTTGTGGTAAATAACTATAGTTTAAAATACGATATGCTTTTGCGACATATTTGTATTGTTCCATCTTTTTTTCAGATTTAGAAGATTCTAGGTCATCATGTATAAAAGATAGATTGGAACAATTTCAGATAAGACGCCTTGAGAGCTTGAGATTTTGGTTGTTGCACGCGATAGGATCTATACATACATACTTGTCCGGTCAAGTATTACAGAGTCTGGGTTTTATACTAGAAAAAGTTCTAACTCAGGCAGATAGTCTCGATACTATTATATCAGGTAATGAGCATGATTATCTTCAAGAAAGAAAATTTCTTGTCTTATTGCATGATTACAAAATGTAAAGTTTTCTTTCAAGAAAGAAAATGTTGGAATAGCCTTAATAATTTTAATAAATATAAGCGGTTTTTTTTTACAGTGCATAATGAATACTTGAGCAAAGTTTATGAACATTGTTTATTAACAGAGGAATTTAAAGATTTAATGACAACTATAAATAATGTATGTACATCTATTGAGTGAAATAATGACAGAATATCAGTTTATATAGAATTTATTTATCACTTAATTATGTTTTAGATGATCGAAATGTGTATTCACATACGAGATCGGTGGTCACGCAAAAAATTATTGTTAGCTGCTACAGAATTAGATGTGATGGAGCACAGTTACATAAAGTACCATACGTATCTTGCCTTAGCTTTGCACAATGCAGTACAACATAAGGATGCGGATTATTGTAAGTTTTATAATTTATTAGCCATACTTAACGTATTTCAATATAGTTGCCCGTAGTTTTGCAATCAATCGACCATTTTAAAATATTATATTATTAAAACAATTGCCAATCATTATAATGTTGAAAACAAAAAATTATTTTTTCAAATCAATTGTTGAAAGATATATCAATGTGATTAATATATACTGACATATTGAAGCCTGAATATATACCTGAAAAATATCAACTAGTAGATATTAAATTGTTGCATGATCATTAACAATATTGCTTCTTAACATCCTTCCCTTGCTTTATTTACAGTGACTGCCTTAAGTTCAGCCTTTAATTGCAGTATGCCATGTGCTTAATTCTGTATTAATAGAATATCAACTCTTATCGATTTAATAACACTACCAGTGTGCATCTTAATTTTTCCATTTGGAATTAATAACGACATCAATTCCATTTCACTTGTATCAATCATTGCTTTATACTACAACAATATGCATGTAGTATTTAGCCGTATATTATTTTACTAGATCAATGTATATTATTATTTCATTTATGATTAATTATAATTATTTATATTGATTATTTTTGTATAAACTTGTTGTGTAAAGATCTGTAATATTTATAACGTAAGAATTATGTATTTAATTTTTAATACAACTTTTTTGTACGTAATCAAAAGAAAAATGTTATCTTTTTTAGAATAAAAATTGTTTGAAATTATATTGACTCTTCTATCACTGTATATGATTACAATTGTGTATGGTACAATTGTTATCCAGTGTGTCAATTTCCAATATCCTGTTTCCTTATCCGATCCTTTCCAGATAAATTGATACCATCATCTGCAGCCTGTATCGACAGCAAATTATTCGAAGATAGTGAAAAATTTATTAAACTTATTACTGATCTTAGTCGAACCTTATTAACAGAAATCGCGTATCAAAGTTTACCGCCATCAGGCATTCCCCTACCAATCCCGAAGTTAATTTACGAAAGGACTTGGCAAATGAGGTAAGAAAATGTGACTATATTGTATAGATATTTTAGTTAAAGTTTATACAATTACTAACTTTAAAAGTTTTAGTTCGGAATCATTGTTACCTGTTGAAGTATCCTTAAATGAGTATGAACAAACCTTTTCTTACATGCGCTGGTATCAATATGAAGAACAATTCTTTGTTCTAAATTCGTCATCATGTACTTTACACGACGAGATAAAAAATATCATCGCTAATTCATAACATTGTAAGGAGTATTTTAAGCGGATATATAAAAATAAAAATATATTCAATAATATTTCAAATACAATGAAATGTTGTCTATGATGATCTGATAAAATCACACAATTTAGATTTAAAAATTGCGAACTGTATATAACTTTAGATTTTAAAACTAGAAAAACGTAAATATATATAGATATAGACTTAAATATAACGCACATACGCGCGCATACATTTTACATACATACTGCTATGTTCATTAAGATACATAAAGAAAGTAATAAGACATATTCTACGCGCTCCAATATTCTACGCAAATATTAATCATAAAAGTTTCGTTATAGTAATTTGAAGATACAGTTTAAAAATATAAAATCAGAATACACACACACACGCACACGCACGCACGCACGCACATACAAAATATATGCTTGGTAATATTATTGACAATTTATATATATTTTCGGTATGAGAAAAATATATTTCATGTATAATATAATAATATATTATAAAAAGTATAATATATATTAAGAAAGGAAAAGTGTATTTGTATACATATTTGCAAAAAAGAGAATTTAAAATAACTAATAATGAAGTTAATATTAAGTTTGTTATGTTACATTCGCTTGGTAAATTCTATACAAATTGTACATAAAAATTAACTCTGTGCGATTACAACGGTACCATTTTGTCCAATAGTTCCAGTTTGTGACACCGTGGGAGCATTTGACGTTTCACTCGTGCTAACAGGAGAGGATGAATGATTGGTCGTGTTTGTAGCAGCTAATGCCTTGTTTCGTAATTCGAATACTTGTTGTATTGCCTTGCGGAAACACAAAAAGTTATAGTCGATCACACCTATAAATTAAGAAGATAAACGAAAATAATAACAATTAATGCATGTTATACACTGCCATGTAAGAAAATGTAATTTCCTTTAAACACATACGATATTAAAATTATTATTTTCACCTTGTCTATCAAAATTATCCTCTCGTAAAATGCAGACCAATGCTAAAAATTTATTCACTTCTCGCAAATACAAGATTGTACCATTATTTAATTTAATTAAACTGGAACTTTGATTATCAAATGCAGCAGCTTCTAAATCCTCTCTTAATCTGAAACAGATATGAGTAAAATGCAAAAAATAAATTAAACATGTATATATGTATACAAACCAAATATAATTGTTTACCCATATATACAAGAAACATCAATAACAACATCAATCATATCACAACATAGTTCATAACTTTGCATATCAACAGGTGAGCTATCCGTTGCTATATATATTTTTGAAACAACATCAAATAGAAATGCCTTCTCAATTGCTGAATTCTGTAAATATAATTATATTAAATAAATATTCTAGAGAATTTGCTATAAAAAAAGAGAAAAGGATAAATATTATTCTTACTGATATAAGTATATTAAGTAAATTTTCTAAAGTAGGCAGCTGCGGTATTAACTTCTGAACAACTTTGCTAAATGCTTCAAATATACTGTGATCATATATTGAGGTCAAATGAAAACTCAAATGTATTTGATCACATCCTAGAGAAGATATGTAAAATAAGTAGGAACAGTGCTTGATTCTTTAAATTCTTATCTCAAAATCTTTTTATTACCGGCATCTGCTAAATCATCATTGGCCCTTGTGTGTATGTCCCTTTGTGTTTCCATCTTACAGTCATCCGACAATCCATCTACTTTATGGATAAAGACTTCAAACTTGATGGCCTGATTAACCTTGTTTGCCTTTGTGACTGTCGCATGAAGCTTATTAAGTGCCTCCATATAATCATCCTGTGCATCTATCACAAATACCAATGCTCCACAACCACCAAATATCATGTCACTGTCAAAGGTAGGATCAAAGAAGTCGATTTGCCCAGGAAAGTCCCATATTTGAAATTGTACAAAGCTCGAATTGCTTATATCATCTTTAATTATCTTATTTGTACTTTCTAAGAACAGCGTCTCGTTGGGTGACATCTTGTGGAAAACCACTTTTTGTATCGATGACTTACCGCTACTAAAGAACGAAAGGAAACGATATTAATATAAATATTTTGACAAATTTGTGGGGTATCATCTTAACATAAAGAACTTAACCCATACCGTCTGAGACCCATCAAAAGTATTCTAGGCTTTTGTTCTCCAGCTAGTGGATCCATAGATCCCTCGGTTTCACCATCAAACGGTGCATATCCAAAATCTTTTGGAAAAGAACTGCTTTGATAATGGTCGTCATAACCACTTTGATAATGATCATCATCATCCTAGAACAATATTATAGAAAAAACTCTATAAAACATGAAGTTTAAATAGTTTACAATAAATCCTTAATATATCTTATAACTAGAGACAATGTTATTGTTCACTCCAAGTATTAATGTACATAATTTATACTCTAATATACATGTGTGTCTAAATTAAGTAAAATATTCAACAGAAATACAAGTAATGTTACTTTTTTTTATATCAGTACCACGCTTAATTGTTTATCACCTTGGCTTATTATTTCCTCGACTGAAATTCAAACAGAACCAAATTCATGTTTTTGTCCACTTACCATGTTCATAAGATTAAATAATCTTTGTGCCAAGATTCTAACCGTTCTCCCAAAGGATTAGGAACCTGAAATCCGAAAAACGCACAGTGCCACGCCGTATCACGCTGGATCGCGATTACATATAATGGAAAATTATATAGGCTACAAAGCTTAATATAATATCTTTATTTACAGTTGACGTAGGGTGTGTGTGATGATGCAATGCCAGTTCAGTGTTACCAACTTTAATGAGCCGGTTCCTACTGGGCTAATTTACATTGGGCGCCTTCAGCGGACTCAATAGCTGCGTTCAGCGGACTCAACAATTAAGAGAGCGCTCGCTGTTATTGAGCTGGTTCGGAAATATCACTCGTTGGTGTGTTTCGATGACTTCAATGGAGAAGTAGTGGTACGTGTGTTTTTGGGTGAATATTCTCGAATGGCTTCCATATGGCATGTGTGTCATCTCAATTCTATCTCACCGCTCACGTTTAACCCTAACTTTAAGCTAAATAACCGATGAAGAAAGAGGTAGAATGAAAGAGGAATGATGGCGGTATATGATTGTAAAAAGAAAAGAATATAAGCATTCCTTCCACGATTACCGGCGCCTAATAAACATTTCACTATCATATCGGGTAATTATATGTTGCTGTATCGACTTTAGACAATGGAAATTTGAAAATTTTTCATCGTGAAAATTCAAATTAATATAATGCTGATTCTACAATGAGTCTGTAGTCTTATAGGCCTTCAATAAGCTATAGATCATAAATTATAAGTCATAAGTTAGAAATTAACCAATCACAGTAGTCAAGTTTCTGACTTCTGATTTATGACTTATGGCTCATTGTAGAAAGCCTATTAATTTTAATTGATGAATTTGATAATCAGCGTTAGTCTTACAAGTTGGCTATTGGTCAACTTTATCGACTAAGACTTCCAACTATCGACTCATTATAGATCAGCATAACAGATTTGACAACTAACCATATTCTGATTGTAACATGTCTTATTATTGTAAATCCTCAAAGAAAATTGACATCAGTGATATAAAACTTTAAATGCTGGATGTTACTTCATCGTCCAAAGATCTATTAGTTCCTGCGAGGCTTATTGTCGATCTTAGAACAGTTAGTTTTGTTCTAAATAGTACTGAACACATACAATTTTACAACATTTATACAAATAATCTGTTGTATAATATGCGTAAAATATTATTAAAGGAGCAATATAAAAAAAAAGTTAGAATAAAAAATAAATTAAAAAATATTATAATAAAACTTAGAACAAATTTTCTAGATTAATATAACTTCAAAATTTTTTGACCCAAGAACGCGATGTAATTGTCCTTTTCTCCCATTCCATGGAAAAGAAAAATTTCGATTGGTCGATTCCCTTATGCATTATGCATTATGCAAGTCTGTGCTGCGGCCATAACAGACTAACTCCCCTTGCTTTTCGCACGGATGATTTAGTGGCACTCGATGTGACTCTCGACATTTTCGAACGATCTCACACTAATGCACACGAGTATTTCCGAACGGCTAGTGTGATTAGTGGCACACCAATGAGTGTTTCCGAACGCAGTCTTGATTCTTCCAGATCTAAAATGCTGATTGGATGATCTAAAAGAATACACCAATAACAGCGAACGCAACTGTTGAGTCCGCTGAACGCAGACAATAGGTGCATCCAGAAGCACAACTGTTCACTGAGTTCAGTAAGCTCTTGTATCTGTTTGGTCTATATTTTTAGATCTAATGGAATAATCAGATGCAAGAGCTCACAGCGCTTAGTGAGTGGTCGTCCTTCTGAATGTACCAAATAGTTGAGTGAGCGCTCGCTCTTTTTGTGTATTCTCCTAGATCTAAATTTTTGATTGGATGAGTTAAAAAAATACACCAATGAGTGCATTCAGAAGCGACGTTCGCTCACTGAGCGCTTACTAAGCAGAAAAGAAATTAATCTATTATTAATATGTTCATTTTTTTGTAACGTAGAATAACTTTATCTACTATAGATAATCTTTAATATCATTTTTCTTACTTATTTATTACTGTTTATTATTTCTCTAATGCCGTGTTTAGACCGTAAGATTATGTAGCGCTCAGTGAGCAGTGAAGTACAATATAATCGCTCCATCGCTCATTGAGCGCTACATAACTTTATGGTCTAAACATGGCATTAGAGGAATAATAAATAAGTAAGAAAGATGATATTAAAAATTATCTACAGTAGACAAAGTCATTCTACGTTACGCATTCTAATAAATAAACATATTAATAATAGATAAATCCTTTTTTTGCTTAGTGAGTGCTCAGTGAACGATCATCACTTCTGAATGCACCCAATAATAGTGAGCGCTCACTCAACTGTTGAGTGTGTCCATTTGGTACATTCAGAGCCGGCTGTTTAGTAGAATCGATCAATTGCGATTGACAGTTAATCACGATTAAATTTGATCGGCGTTAGTAAAACTGGCCCTTAATATTATATTCGCTCACTAAGACCCGATTGCACCAACGTTACTTTGATTTTAAGTGAGGCTTAAAACTTTTTCTGTCTCTATCTCTCTTTTACTTTAAAAGATAGAGAGAGTTTCAAGCCTCGCTTAAAATTAAAGTAACATGGGTGTAATCAGGCCTTAGTAAACTCTTAAGATCATTTTACATTAGTCGTATCGTGGGAAGCGTCATAAACATCATGCGACTTTAAAATTAAAGCATCGGATTGACTAAAGCAACAAGCTTATGATGTCTACGATACGACCAATGTAGAATAGCCTACACATCTGTTTGGTCTATATTTTGGATTTATTGGAATATTTCAATGGATGCATTCAGTACTACAATCGCTCACTGAGCGCTCAGTAAACAGTTGTAGTAGAGATCTTTTAATCAGAGATTGACTTGATCAAGATTTCGTCAAATTTCTTCGATTAAGAAAAGAGTATAAGAGTATAGGAGTATCTCACTCCTCTATAATAGCAGTGTGTATACATAATAATATATTGGGTCATCTAAAAAGTATCCGCGGTTTTTTGTCACTAGATGTGTGTTGATGGTCATATATCTAGTGACAAAATACCGCGGATACTTTTTAGATGACCCAATATAACATAATTAATACTCTGACAGGGATCTCTGTAGAGATAGGCGGATAAATCAACTATATTAACTCTATAGAGACTCTTAAGATTGATATGATTGGACCTGAGGCGATTCATAAGCACAATTGCCTCTCTGCTGAAAGAGACTTCATGAAACCAGGTTCTCTGGATGTCGTATGGTACCGCTCATAATATATTACACCCTTGGAGGCGAAAAGAGTTTTCATGTATCCCTCGAACTGAATATAGGTGCGACTCTTCGACTTGGTCAAGAAATCTTCGTAAGGCACACGAAACGCCGGTGAGTACCTATCCAGCACTGCCTGCTTGGCTACTGAATCCGTAGCTTTGTTCCTCGGGATGCCGGAATGAGCAGGAACTCAGAACAGGATAATGCCATCTCTCTGCCTTTGATAATAGCCTCATAATAAGTCTGCTTGATAAAATAGATGTAGTTGCGATGAGCTTTCCTCGTGTCCTGAACTGCATCAAGAGCACTCCTGGAATCCGAGAAGATAACATAATGCTGCTGTCCAAGGTCTGTGGCAGCGAGAATGGCCTGGAATATGGTCCAGAGCTCCGCTGAGAAAATGGACATTTCCGCGGGGAGTCTATGATTGATGTTACTAAGTATCTCGAGAGAAAAAATTCCGGTTCCGACAGCACTCTCCAGATTCTTTAAGCCATCCATGTAGAAAGACATGGCGTGTACTGAGAGAATTTGTAGGAAGTCCACCACAATTAAATTGCTGTTGTCCTTTTGATTGCATCCAAACATATTCTTGACGTATGTTATTTCCTGGGCATATATCTCATAAGTATACCAAAAGGCAGGGGGATAGGTAGAGCGATGGATAATTCGCTTCTCGTAGCGACTAGTGATGTAATGCTTGAAGAACCTAAAGCTTTGAATGGTCTCCGTCTTGGAATTCCTTCTAATGACAGTAATTTCAAGCTCCTCCAGCACTGCGTACGCCAAGTTGAATTTGTTTACCAAATAAACATTATAAACAAATTTAGAAGCCTTATAAACAAATTTAGAAGCAATTAGATTAAATAATCTAATATTTATTTTGAATTCTTTAACTTCACTAAACATGACGTTGATAGGTGTCGAGATACGATATCCCATTGCTTTTCTAATTATTTTGTACTGGACTGCAATGTGAGAAAGTCCATCGTAGAAGGATCCCACGAAAAAAATTGACAACCGTATTCTACGGCGCTTCGGAAAGCGGATCTGTAAATAGTTAGAAGAAGTCCGGGGTGAGATCCCCATTTAATACCTGAGAGCGCCAAGATGACATCGTAAATTCTTCTGTTCTTGTCTATTAAATAGCGGAGGTGATGTCTTCCACTAAGTTTGTGATCCAGGATGACGTTCAGGAAATGATATAGTTATGAGTCCTAGGTATGCTCCGCTGATGGACAGGCAAGCGGCGGTCTTCATAGGATGGCCTTGCGAAAAAATAATCCAGCTAGACTTCTGTGATCTCTAGGTTCCTATATTTTAAATATCCAATTGCTCTGTCAAGGGAAGCCCCTTGATAGAGCTAGATGGAAGCGATAGCGTCATCTAAATTCCGTTGTGTAGAGTAGAGGACATCATCCTCATATTACAATAAACGGATGTTGAGATGGAGCTGCTGGTCTAAAGCTCTTAAGTATACATAAAAAAAAAGAGCGCTCAAGATGAACTCTTGAAGTATTTCTTTAAGAGAGGTATACGGGCCGTATAACTCCCTCTCGATAACGAAACTCAATTGCCTATTGCTGATGAAATTCTCAACAAATTTCCTGAGAGGAGCAAAAATGTGAGGATCGACATTATCAAACGCCCCCGCAATGTCCAGGAAAACCACTACTGTGGGAGTCCGGTTGAGAAAGCCCGTTCTGGCGGAAAAATCGCAGTGGTAAGTGGTAAGAACAGCTAGATTGTCATCATAGGCCTTAAAAGGCTTAAAGCCTGACTGTTGGAGGAAGAATAGGCCGAGATTCAATAAACCAACTTAGTCTGTAGTATAACATTCACTCTATGAGTTTGCATAAAGACATGAGGGATATGAGTCTAACCGCGTTATTGCCTGCTTTGGGAATCAATACTACCAGCGAGTTTTTCCAGGAATTTGGAAAAAGCCTCTTATCAAGGATTTCATTGTAGACATCTAGTAAGCGTGCCAAGAATTCTGCAGGAAGATTAGTAATCATAGAGAAATCAACTTGATCCAATCCCGGAGCCAAACGCTTCTTAACAGATTTCAGGGGATCAATTCTGTATCTTCAAACAAGATGAAAATTATAAAATGTTGACTAATAAAATTATTAGTATTCTAGTAAATTCATTCACTTTTGTAATTTTCATCTCGTTTCAAGATATAGAATCAATTCCCTGAGCGTTTCTTAGCTCTTTAGGACTAAGTAGTCGAAGGACTGGCCAGCCAACTGCAAGGGGGATTTGTGCGGCCCTTCTGTTCGGCTCCTGTCTAAGCCTTTCCAGTCTTTAGAGCAACTCTATACATATACAATCATTATACATGATTAAAAAGTGTTTATAATTATTTTATTTATCCTGATAAAAAGTACGAATAGCATTATCACATACGGATTTGTAAACGATATAATTTATCCTTTGAAAGTACAATCAGATATTTGTTTGTAGCTACGACGCCCATAATGGGAGAAGCTTGGCAATCAAGATCAATAATTCTTTGTTTGGCAGATTTTGCTCCGACATCAGGTCTCTCATATAGGAACACATGTCGTGTGTGTTCTACTATAGCTATGTACGAGCCATCTATAAAATAAGTTGTATTGATATTGTTAAATAAAAAAAATTAATATTAAAATATAATATATTCTATAATATATGTACAAATAAAGAAAAGTTTTAACAACAATATATACTCTATTAATGTAATAATATTAATATAATATTATTTATTATTAAACAAAGATATTTACAAAATTTTTCTGCTGTCTTACCAATTGGAGATACACAAAATTTTTTATTGCTTTTGCTAGCTTCGACATAGCCAAATCCAGGAAAGCTATGGACATGTTGCAAATTCCATTGAGTATTATCGTTCCCATTGTCCATTTCCCAGATGCAGGCATCATGATCATACCTTAGGCACACTGTTTGCCCATATTTTTTTTTATATGTAAACAACACATGATTGTTGCTTCCCAATCTAGCTAAATGTGTGGTTGCCCGCGTAAGAAGATTAATCCTTTGTAAAAACTTATCTTTTCCCTCCAAATCGCACTCTTCTAATTGTTCAGCATTAAACCCCACACAAGGTTGATCCCCTCCAACACTGTTATTTTGTTGATCTGTACATAAATGTGCTAGCCTGTGTAAATAATAATACATTATATAATGTTGAAAATATAATGAAATAAAATAATTTTAAAATAATTAGATATTATATAAAATGTTAATGTTAATGTAGTTAAATTAAAGTTTCTGAGCTTAAAGCTGTATGTATGATATGTGTAACAATATATAATAAAAAGTACCTAGCATGAATTTCTGCAGCAAGAGCCTCATTGGATAGACATTCACCTCCAGTGTCGCCTTTAATTAATTCACTCCACATTAATCCATTTTCATATTTGCTTAAATCAATTTGCAATGTATCCTCTTTGTGCCTCCAAGTTGCCATATTCTCCTCCAATCTATGTTGGCACTCCCCTTCTATTAATATCTCATTATCTATTGTAACAGATAATTCTAATGGCTTGATGCTTATTTTAGGTCGTTTATTACTATGCTCTTTTGGTACTTTAATCCATACGGTAAGTGATTCTTCGTCTTGTGACCAATAGTACTTTGGAATCTTTATTTGTGAACTGACGCTTGGTTTTTCTATTTCAGTTTCAGTTTGTTGTGAGTTTTTATTCTCGAAACCAATGTTATCCTGACAAATAGAATGCAAATAATTTCCATTTTCTTCTACATAAACATAGTCTACTGTGCCTTGTACTTTCAATAGCTGTTTATCTATGTTATACACTTTCGTTATTTCATTTTCCACGTACAAACCATACGATAATAATATGAGCTGTGTATATTTTTTTTGATTATCATCTGTAGCAATAGCACATATAGTTAAAATAATTTTGGAACTTTTTTCTATATATTGAACATTCATGATGATTCCTGGTTTTTCAGGAGCTACTGGAAAAACCTTCCTATTTTCTTCTGTATATCCTATCAATATATGCAAATTTCCACTACCATCAGAAATTGCCACAATATTATTCGAAGTAAATCCAATTGATGGATTATATGTTATTTCTGATGAGCTTATATCTGTATGTAATTTATATACTTGATCCAAGGAACCATCCTCATCTAGACGCCAAACAGCTAAAGTTTCATCAATGAACCAGCATGACATGTCGTACACATTGTTAAATAAATGATTATGAAAAGCAAAAAGTCTTGCTTCCAACCAGGATTCTTGATTATGATTTGGCTCTAATCTGTATACATCTGAAACATACTTTTGTCAGAAGATCCTACACTCTTTAATTGTTTGCTAATATATAATTGTATGTGTATTCCATTATATTTTTATATTTATACTTACGGTTTCTTAGCCTATTTTCAGAAATTATAGAAATAACCTCATTGAAAAATTGATATTTTTCAAAAGATGAGTTTATCAAACTCTTATTAGGACGTAACTCGATTATTTCTGTCATTGTTGCTTATATTAATAAATATCAGTAAAATATGTATAAATTCTTGAACCGATAACAGAACAAATTACTGACAGAAACTGCGTTCGGAAATATCACGCGGGTGCCACTGTGTATCATCTTATCTTTATTTAACATTGGATGAACAATAAGGAACGATACAGGGAGCATTCGGATGATATTTCCGAACGCAGAGTAAACTCACCTAACCCTAACTTAACTTAACCTATAATTAGACATTGGCTGATATTAATAAAAAGTACAAATGTAAGTATAAATTTAAATATCAGTGTTTTATATACTACATTGTAAAATACAAAAATTTAACTATATAGATATATATATATATATATATATACACATAATATATTTATAATTTTTTATAATTCTATAAAAAGAAAGCATTTGTATATCAAAAAATTTGATTCCGATATAAAAATATTCATAAAATATATAACAATCTATATTTTATATAATAAACATTTTATATTATAAATTTAATAATTGTTTTTTAATAACTTTATCTAATTTACTTAAAGTTCTTTTTCGACATAATTTTGCTTAATATATACAAAAATATATATTGAAATTTTGCCTTGAAATTGTAACTGATCAATAAAATAAAAAAATAAAAAACTTGTGTTAAAAGTCACCTATAGCTACAATAATATTAGATAATGCCTTTCTGGCATCGCTTTCTTTAAATACACTTAAGATTTCCATTGCCTTTTGTGAGTGCTTCTTCACGAGCTCTTTAGTTAATCCAATACCTGGACCAGTTGTAACAATGTCAAGTACCTATGAACATGAATTATTCATATAATCTTCTGTTGAACACACGATAAGCAATTAATTTGATTGTGCATCAATTTTATTAAATATTAATTATTTTAAAAACCTTTAAATAATCAACATTCTCAACTGAATCCAATCCCTTATCGAGTTCTATTAAAAGTGATGGATCATGTTCAACATGGAACATAATTGGAGCAGCACACAAATTTTGCAAAATTCCCTTGTCTTTATTAATGCATAAACCTAAGTCCAAGGAAGCCTGTAAAAAAATTATTACAAAAGCTTATTAAAAATATTACAAATATTTTACAAAAATTGTGGCAAAAGATGAATTTATTTAAAATACATTACCTGCCAAGCTAAAGCTAAGTGTTTGCCAAATTCATATCCCTTCTCTTCTATTTCTTTGCTGTGACCAGCTAATTTTAATGTACTTTGGCAACTTTTTCCAAGCAAAGATCCAGCACCATAAGTGTTCAAAAGTGTCCATTCTTTCAGTGCGTAATCTGTGCAATCCTCAGGTGGTATTGACGGTATGGGAAAATTTTGATTGTCTCTGCGGGCTACAAACTCTGCTTGACATAAGTCTCTTACTGCAGTTGATATTAATAACAAAAGCTGAAAAATATCTTTTTTATTAGAAACCTCTTAAATTAAAAAAAAATTTCCTTCTTTTTCTTGTAATAAATTACAATGACACACAGCATAAGAAAAACAGCAAATATGTATATTTACATCTTGATTTTTGAGAGCTGCTATTTCAATACAACTAGTGCTAAGCAAATAATCACCACACAGCAATGCTATTTTATTGCCGAAAGTTATGTTGTTCAATTCTGTGGATCCTGTATCTATATTTATATTTACCAATCCTCTATGTATTAAATTGCTAGTGCGTATCATTTCTGTAATTTCCGCCAGTGCTCTTTGACTGAAACACATATATATATTTAATATTTATATTTTTTCCTTCATGATATATATTTTTTGTAATGTTAGCAGGATTTAAATTTTTATGTATAGTGTACCTGTGTAATACACCAGCAGCTTTATCCTCTTCTATAGGTTTTGCATTCAAGTGACCAGCAGCTTTGGAGATTAGCAGCAAAATGAGACCAAATGCCTGCGTATTACGTCCATTATAAATAATGGCCCTATTAAAAAAAAAAGAAAAGAAAACGAAAAAAGTACAGATAAAATTTCTACTTCTAGGAAATTCTTATGATAATTTACTTGGCTGTTTTTAATATAGGATGATTTGATCCAACTAGCTTCCTCAAGTGCAACGCAATATTGGCAATCTCGTCGCTCAATAACCATCGTAAGCTTAAGAAAGACGTCGGATATCCAACAATCTTCTCTGCCTCCGACATAGTTTTATTCCAGTCCGTTTTTTGACTCACTGCTAACTTGTTTTCTGCTTGATTAACGTTACTGAAGTGGAATCTATTTAGTACAGAAGTACAAACTGCTCTTTGAGTTTGAAAAGTCTTACATGACTTCCACAGAATCATAGTCACAAGATTGTTTTCTTTCCAAATTTTGAACACAGCTGTATTTGCAGACATCGTTTATTTTTTAAACTACCGTGGATGATATTCTAGAAAAAAATCAATTGATCAGCAAACATTAATTTTGACTAAAGTTCATTCCTCTACCTCTAAAAGAATTGATGAAAAAATTATTTGTTCAGATTTACAAGCATAATGTTAAAAAAGGCTTTTAAATACAATATTAAGTACACAAGAATTTAAATATAACAGTAGAGGAACTAGTATGCCTTAAAGATTAACAGAAGAAGTATGAATCATTAAAACTTTCTCTTCTGACCTAACTTTCCAAAATTTCTCATACAATCATTTCATTCATATTTTTACACAAAAAATTGTTTTATATTGAAAACTTCCATTAAAAGCTCCTGAAAAGCCTAGTCAGCAAAGTTGACATTAAATTAATATTAAAATTATATTATAAATAAATTTGTGTCAACATAAAATTATATTAATCTGCAAAAATTTCTAGCGGCTACTTTTTTATCTTTAAAATCAAATTAAAAAAAAAGAAGCTGAACATATTAAATAAAAATTAAGAATGAAATGATTTTTGAAAGAAATGGAATATTTATACGAGATAGAAAAATAGGTCAAAGACAATTTATTCACATGTACGTAAAAATGGCATAATAATCGGATATGAAATTAACAATTTTTTTATAGCACTTTATAGCATCAAGGCACTTACCGATCTTTGAACGGATTAAATTAAATAAAGGAAATATCGTTGTTCAAATCGTATTTGTAAGCCTAGAATATATGCTACGTCTCACGTACATCTAAATAGTGGTGACTGGCAGTTCATGATGAAAGAGTTCACTGCTGAACACTCAGTGAGCTCTTGAGTGTGACTTGTTTGGTCTATTTTAGGATCTAATGGAATATGCCAATCAGATGCAAGAGTTCACTGAGCGCTCAGTAAGCAGTCATGCTTCTGGATGCACCTTCAAACTTTGTGCATCATGCGAATTGAGTTATCATGTTTACCATATGTTTTACGGCTAATTCATATTAAGGTTATGGTGTTGCGATGTCGTGATGATTGTGATTACGATTGCCGCAGTATACTTATATCGATTTGTAATGGCATTTATTTTGGTATCCATTTAATATTTTCACGAGAAAAAGAAGGCATTATTGAAAAGAAAAACGAAAAAAATGTTGAGCGTACTATACAATCGTGTGTCATGTGAAACACTGCATAATAAAAAGCTGTGGAGCACGACGAGATACATGTATAGCAGCGGAGTCACGACACGATTGATATTATCTAATAGATTCCATATTACCAGGCGTAATTCTATATTTCTTTCTTTCGTCATCAGGGTAATACATCCAACAATTTTTATAACCAGCAATATTTATAACTAAATTGCATTATGGCATAGGCTTTTGCATTCAATTATCGATTATATAATTACATACTGAACAAAATACAATGAAGCTAAGCGCTACATTGCACAGAAATTTTATTTCACTTGCATTAGAATTGCTAGGAGAGGCAATAACTCTTATTTCTTTATAATATTCATTCTTTAACGTGTGTATTTTAGTTACGGCAAAATACATCATTAAAGTACTTGAAATACAAAATACAAAATAGTATTCAATTTAATATTTGAAATATGAAATACAAATTGTATTTCAAATACAAGTATTTGAAATATGTTCAGCCCTGATTACATATTAGATAAGCATGTACACATATGACTGTACATATTTACTTTTAACATTATATATATATACATATATATATAAAACTTTACTTATTTATTTGGTTCTATATTTTATAGTATTTTATTATATTTTGTGTGTTCCTTGTTATATTTTATTATTTATAAGATAATCAGTAATAAATATAGATATTATACCATAATTATCTTGTGCAATATTATATCAAGTTTTGAGATTTTATACACAAAGAAATTTTATATTATTATTTGAGATGTATCATGATAAGGTGTAATAATCATAATTTATTGGAAAATTTATTATGGATGAGTTGTTTGCAATAAAGATTTTTGTTACTGCTTCTATAGACATAATCATCTGCATATGCAATGGGGCGAACGTCGAGAAAACGCCGCCGGAGGAAGAGGCTTAATTTCGTAAAATTGAATGAGAATACTGATGAGTCTCTGACACATTTAAAATCCTGGCTTCTAAGTGAAAAGTGCACATCGATTCATTATTTAATACCAAAACATTTTTCCCTCTCAGGCAGAGGTTTAAAAACATTAAAGCGCATAGAAAGTGATGAAGTACTGATTCAGTTACCTCTTCGAATATTATTAACAACAGATGTCTTATTGCAGAGTCATATTAAAACTTTATTCCTGTATACCACTGACAGTTTTAGCCCCCAGTGTATACTTGCAATGTTTCTTGTATATGAGACACATTTAGGTATAGAGTCAAAGTGGTATTTTTATCTAAAAACACTGCCGCAGTCTTTCACAAATCCAGACTTTTGTTCCAATAAAGAGAAAGCAATGTTACCAAGTTTTATATCGCGTCCTTTATATCAAACACATAAATTGCAAAAAGATTTTTCTTTGCTAATGAAAGTTATAAAACACATGGATGTTGATAGAAGCCATTGTCCTCATTGCAATGTGTGTCTACAAAAGATCGTAACATTTACAAAATATAAATGGGCATATTATGTTGTCAATACACGAGCTGTATATGTAGATGCTAAAGTATGCAAAGAGAATGTATTTAACATAAAACAACCTAATAATTTGGCTCTCGCACCATTCTTAGATTTATTTAATCACGATGTGAACGCCGCTGTTAAAGTATCTATTGTCACGGATAACTATCAGAATCAATTTTATCAAATTGTTACTTTGAAACCGTTTGACAAAGAAACGCAAGTGTTTATTAATTACGGTGCACATGATAGTCTCAAGTTATACATCGATTATGGATTTTTTATTCCATGTAATCCGCTAGATGAAATCCAGTTTAACATCTTTGATATAAAGAGATGTTTTGATATTTCGAAGAATAAATTAGATTTTATTACATTTAATGGCTTCCATAAGAATATGTCATTTACTCGCGACGGTTTGAATTACAATGCAACAATGGCATTATTTATATCGAGTACAAAGTTAGCGAAGGACCGTTGGAAACTGAAAATATATGGCGAAACGTTTGATATAGAGGAACAGAGTATAATCAATAAGCTAGGAATAAGTATCTTAAACTCGAAAAGAACGAAGTACATGTGTGCTTTAAGTAATATGAAAAATGTTAAACTTAAGAGCCTGAGCTTTTCAATCGCGATTAATCTCGTAGAAGAGTATATTAATATCTTAGATGCTGCATTTACTTATATGGAAAAACTAAAAAATGCTATATTATATTAAATATAATACAGCTTTCCAAATTAATATAATTTACACAGTACAATATAAAATATATTTAGAAAATGATTTTTGTACATACGTATACATATGTAAATTTCATTAAATATATTTTGTTTTACAAAATATTATAATGATCGAATAATAAATAAAATATTTCTTTGATTTTCTTTTTATCCATTGTATGTAATATATATATATACATACATACATATATATATATATATATATATATATATATATATATATACTGAGTAGTTCAGAAATAGTTGGCCAAACTCTATATTCCACTCATTGTAAGGATGAAAAAAATCATATAAACATGGGTTCGTTTCCTTTCCAAGTTATGATTTCTTATTTAAATTGTATGTATTTACATCGGACGACATGCCTCGCTTCGACGTTTCATGAATTTTACTTCTATTCACCTTCTAAAGTAAACAAAGAGTCATTAGATAAGTCTGTATGGAATTAGAATCAGTCTTTATTTAAGCATTTAAGAGTGAAGATAGTATTCATCAATATGGCAGCTTATTCTGACATCGAATTAGCGAGTCTAAAATTATATTATCGCTGCGTATGAAAAAATACGAAATATTCCGAGAGTAAAAAATTTTTGAACGTCTTCAACAATCCATGCGACGTCGATGCGAAACATGCATCGATGCGGAAGGAAATCATTTCCAGCAATTTCCGTAATGAAAATATAGCTATAAGTAAAAAATATAAAATAAAAAATAGATAGTATAAAATAAAGTATAAAATAAAATATAGATATAAGTATAAAATAAAATATATATATAAGTATAAAAAACTGTTTATAACTTGGAAAGGAAGCGTTTCCGAATCCATGTGAATTTATATGACTTTTTTCATCCTTACAATGAGTAGAATATGTTCTCTTAAAGTTTGACCAACTATTTCTGAAATACCCTGTAATTTTTTAGAAATAATAAATATTTTTCAAAACAAATTTTTTTATATATGTAAATCATCAATTTATTATGCTATATATAGCATGTTATCTAAATATATAGTTTGTTATCTAAAATGAAGATAACAAGTGATCATTTTTACTTGGTTCGATTATTTTTTGGAAATTTTAAGTCATAAAACATATATGAATACATTTGTTACATATTTATAAATTGATAATTATCATGATTGGTATACGTCGATTTTATATAAAAATTAAATGTTTTTTATATTACAGTGTTGTAGCGGCAATGTAATCGATCGTGCTCAGAAGAAGAAGAGTGTGCCTCAATCTAAATCTGTGGTGCCGCCAATAAAATTAGTATCGGTTGTTACTGGATTAACCGGAGCAAAGCCTGGCCAGCAAAAAAGAAATTGCTTCCATCCTGGTATTTCTAGCTTGAGCAGGGATGCTATTGACTTACATGATAAATCGTCGGTCACCAATATGGACATGTTAAAGGCCATGCTTAGATACATTTGGCCAGAAGTAAGTAATATTATATTAATTTAAAGTAATATATACAACATTATGTATTCTATTTTTATAGGACGATCTAGAAATACGGAAAAGAGTAAAAATAGCAATAGGTTTACTTATAGGAGCTAAAGTCTTAAATGTTCTTGTACCATTTATTTTCAAGTATGCGATAGATATTTTAAATACCCACACCACAGCAATGTCTGGCAGTGCTGTGATGAATTTAACAAGTGCACCTGCAACAGTCGCGACTGTGGCAACGTCGCTACTTGTAGGATGTAAGGATGTATCTCTTATTTTGGAATATATCTTAATATTTTAATAAGAAAATTTTTATGATATATATATATATATATCATAAAAATTCTTTCGCAAAGTTTTATTAAAATATATGACAAAGAATATGACAATAATCTTTGTAGATGGAATAGCACGAGCTGGAGCAGCCGGTTTTAGCGAACTTAGAAACGCGGTTTTTGCGAAAGTTGCACAACACTCTATTCGTAAAATAGCAAAAAACGTTTTTGTTCATTTGCACAATCTCGATATGGCTTTTCATTTGAGTAGGCAAACCGGCGCTTTATCGAAGGTAATATATGAAATTTAGCAACTTCTTCTTTTATCATTTTCATGTCAAAAATATTAAAAAAGCTATATGCTACATCTTAAAATATTCTTTTTCAGACAATCGATCGTGGCAGCCGTGGTATTAATTTCGTTTTAAATGCCATGGTATTTAACGTTGTGCCTACAGCATTCGAACTAGCATTAGTTAGTGCGATATTGGGAATAAAATGTGGACCAGAATACTCGGCTGTAGCATTGGGTTGTGTGGGCGTTTATACTATGTTCACGTTAACTGTTACACAGTGGCGCACTAAATTCAGAATACGTATGAATCAAGCGGAAAACGAAGCAGGCAATAAAGCGATAGATTCGCTCATTAATTACGAAACCGTAAAGGTCAGTAGTAAAATGTACTTGTTTTTAAATAGATTTTTAAAAATACATATGTCTTGCTTGCTTCAGTATTTTAACAACGAGAAGTTCGAAGCGGAAAGATACGATCAATCTTTGAAAAAATACGAAACGTCGTCTCTCAAGACTAGCACGAGCTTAGCGATGTTGAACTTCGGGCAGAATGCCATTTTCAGCGGTGCGCTAAGCCTCATCATGGTATTGGCGGCACAAAATATCGTAAATGGTAATTACATTTGTAGTTGCTAATTTATTATCAAATTATAATATACACTACTTTTATAAAAAAAATTAATGCCTATATCTTTATTTCTTTTGTATATAGGCACTATGACTGTTGGTGATTTAGTGATGGTGAATGCCTTGTTGTTTCAACTCTCGGTTCCTTTAGGTTTCTTAGGCTCTGTTTATCGAGAAGTAAGACAAGCTTTTATTGACATGCAAACTATGTTTACTCTCATGACAACTGATACTGCAATTAAAGTAAGATTATATTGATATCTATGTGGCAATCTATTTCTATTTATTAATAATAATAAAATTAAAAATGCAAATAATTAAATTGTTTTTCGGATCTTTATTAACAGTCAAAAGAAAACGCACTGAGATTTTACGTGACGTCAGATTCATCGGAAATTCAATTTAGAAACGTAAACTTTCAATATGTTCAAGGAAAACCTATTTTTAAAAATGTATCATTCACTATACCGAGTGGCAAGAAGGTTGCTATTGTTGGAGGATCTGGTTGTGGGTAAGGTATTAGGTATATCTATATATAAATTCTTTAACATATAAATTATTCATCATAAATTCACCAACAATCCATCAGTAATTCATCAGTATCAATAATTGCTTCATGATTGCTTCATACAACCTTTTATCTTTCCAGAAAAACTACAATTGTGAGACTATTGTACAGATTTTTTGAACCAGATAATGGTAATATTTATATCAATGGTCATAACATTCGAGATGTTGATTTAGACGACCTCAGACAATGTATTTCAATTGTGCCACAGGTGAAATCAATGTTTCATCCTTTTCTTTCAAAGCCAATTATTTTATGTACATATACTGCAGCACTTTTTATAATATATCATTTATAACATATCAAAAACAAAATTGTAGGATACGGTACTCTTTCATGAAAGTATATTTTATAATTTACACTATGGTAATTTGAGAAAATCGCGCAATGAAGTTTTTGAAGCTGCGAAAATGGCAAATCTACATGACTCGATACTAAAATGGCCACAAGGATACGACACACCCGTGGGAGAACGTGGTTTGAAATTAAGTGGCGGAGAAAAACAAAGAGTTGCAATTGCCAGAGCAATTTTGAAAGATAGTCCTATATTGATTTTTGATGAAGCTACTTCTTCTTTGGATTCCATTACAGAACATGCAAGTTTCAGAAATGCTATATTTACAGAATGATTCGTATAAATCACCGATTTAATTATTAGTGAAAATGTATGAAAAAATAGTAGTTTATACAATGTGTACAAAAGGAGACATCATATAGTGAAACAATTATTTTATGAGTGTGGAGACATTGAGGACATTTTGAGGTCAATCATTTGGTGTTTAATGAATTTGATGTTCAAAACACTTGTTTCAAACTATTACTTTTTCATATATTTTCAAATTTCGCTAATAATTAAATCAATCGCTTTATACAAATCACCCTATACACACAATCATATTATTTAAATATTTCTCCTACATTCCTTTAATATAAATAATTTCTTTACAGAACATACTTGATGCCCTGCGTAATGCAACCGAAAAACGGACATCAATCGTGATCGCACATCGTTTATTGACAGTTATGGATGCTGATGATATACTTGTATTAGATCAGGGTAATTTAATTGAAAGGGGAACGCATGAGTCATTGTTATCTATACCAAATTCTTTGTACAGTAAATTGTGGGAAACTCAATATTTAGGCATGAAAAAATCACAAGAACAAAAAGAGAAAAATCAAGCTGGACAATTTAATTAAAGATAGTGTAACTAGGTAAACATATATAACACTGAATGAAAGTTTCAGCCTTTTCAAGTAATTACTTCAAATGTCTTATAGTTAGGGTTTAATAAATTATGTGAGATATACAAAAATAATTTCACAAATAGTAAAATATGTAAGGTGCGTCCCAAAATTTTCCGAACTTTTTCAATAGGGATAGGTCGGGTGGCGCCATCCGTGTGTTCGATTGCGCGTTTGAAAGGTACATCCCTAGCTGACTTCCAGTAAAAATTTCATGACATTTGGTTCAGCGGAAACGAAGTTATGGCGTCTCAAGTGTCAGTATGTTGTATACATCGGTACGAGAATGAACTTCGAACAAAGAGCCAATATTAAGTTTTGTTTTAAACTTGGTAAAACATTTACCGAAACCCATAATTTGATGAAACAAGTTTATGGTGATAATTGTGTAGCCCGTGCCAGTGTTTATGAGTGGTATACGCGATTCAAGAACGGTCGTGAGGACATAAATGACGACGCACATACAGGTCGCCCAAAATCGACAATTAACGAAAATTCCATCGAAGTTGTGCGTAATTTCATCAAGCATGAGCCAAAATCTTCAGTGAGATACATGGAAATGGAATTGAACATCCCCAAATCAACGATTTATCGCATTTTGACCGAACATTTGGGCCTACAAAAAGTCTGTGCACGATTTGTTCCACACAAGTTGACTGACGACCAAAAAATGCATCGAATTCAACATTCAAAGGACATTATTAAGGAAGCAAAAAAGGACCAAAACTTCCTTTATAGCATTGTTACTGGTGACGAGACGTGGTGTTTTCAATACGATCCAGAAACCAAGCGTCAAAGCGCGGAATGGAAGGCGCGAAACGACCCAAAACCCAAAAAATCGCGTTTAGAGAAGTCAAAAGTGAAGACAATGCTCATTTGTTTTTATGATTCCAAGGGTATTGTGCACAAAGAATTCGTTCCAGCAGGCCAAACAGTTAATGCTGTATTCTATGTAAGCGTTTTGAAGCGTTTGGTGCACCGCATTCGTCGTATTCGGCCAGAATATCGCGAAGGAGGAAGTTGGCGCTTGTTACACGATAATGCGCCATCTCACCGTTCGACACTTGTCACTGATTTTTTGACTAAAAATCACATTTTAACAATCAACCATTTGTATTACATTTATATGTTGTATATACAAATGTAAGTATTAAAGATAAGTGACAATATTTGTTACAAAGTCAGTGTACATATTAATATTAAATAAACAAATGTTACGCTCGTAATCTTATTACAAGCCTTCTATTATGTACATATATCTGAATAAGTATCCCCCCCCTCTCTCTCTCTCATTATTATTATTATTATTATTATTATATAATTATATAATTACACTTTGTAATAATATGAAATAATACATTCCTATGTGTAATATGCAATAAAAATTAAACATAAAATCATGTATCAAGCAGAACAAAGAAGTCAATACACAATTTTCAATGATTCGCAAAGACTCCTTATTAATCACAAAGAAATAAAATAAAATATGAATCAGGCAATAAGAGTCAGGCGTGGTAATTGTTGCACAAAACAAACAATATGGATATAACACAAAACTCTTTATTAGAAACCGCTAGCAGATTATGTAATTTATGTCGTATCCATTGTTTGTTTTGTGCAACAATTACCGCGCCTGACTCCTATTGCCCTATTTTACCTAATTTATAAAGCTTAAAACGATTTCAATATTTTGTTTCATCTAAATTCTCTTTATATGTGGCATACAAAAAAAATTAATGTATCGGATCGTTTCTTGCTTATGACGTTACGATTCAATATAGCTGAGTTAAGTACTCAAGAGCCTTAAATTTATTTCATTTTAGAAAAGCATTTTGAAAAAGCATTGCTTACTAATACTTTCACGGATGTTGCCTTGACAACCATTTGAAACAATTATGGTCGCCGACTAGCCTACAATGAGTGTTTGACAATTTGACTATAAAGATGGATTATACGCAATTACAATGCGAGTTATAATACGCTGCGTATAAATATAAAATGCAAACTGAAACTTCTATTTTACCAGTAGTACAACTTAATGTGCACAGAACAATCACTAGGTAAATCAAACTTTGAAAGTATCATATAAATTATGATGTAATATTAGATGGAGATATAAGAAATGTTATAAGGTTTAATACATGCATTTTTATATTTTTAACTACTTTAGTTTAAAACTTAATATCTTATCTGTTAAATATGATGTACATTAAATATATATATAAATTATAGAAAAGCAAAACCTTCAAAAGACTCTGCAATACTGGAATCCAAAAAGTTGTCTCCTTGTAGAAATACATTATTTCCATCGAGTAAAAAATGCTTAAATCCCTTGCTCGGTTTGTATAAGGATTATTAAAATACCTGCTTGTTTATAATCTTATCACATATATATTATTTAAAAAATTTATAATATATATTGAATATATTCAAGTAGGTGCGCCATATAGAGGCTCTATGAAACAACAATTGCTGTCAGATGAACCAAAATCCGGTAATAAAAGTATTCTTGGGCAAAGGGTAATGTCAGCGAAAATGCTTCGTTTTAAACAGTTACAAAATCAATTAGCTGATGCACATTATCATCTCAATGTAAGTATAGAAAATATGCTGACGTATATACTTAATACTGAAGATATTTTTTTTTTAACATGAAACTAATAATTTCTTTATGTTTTTTAAGGAACTAGCAAATGAAAACAGATTATTAAAAGCATTACAAAAAAGACAAGATTCTGCATTAAGGCGTTATGAAGGAGCAAATGCCGAGTTACCAAGGCTTATAAATTCGCATCACGAAGAATTGCGAGTACTTCAAACAAAATATAAAAAATTAAAAGAATTACACAAGGATACATGTAATTTGTTGAAAGAAAGAGAAAATGAACTTTATTCTGCGAATGTGAGTTTTTCAATTAATACATTCCTGTATAATATTATATTTTTATTTTTAATATACATTCATATGAATTTCCGAACATTTTCCTTTATAGTCACAAAATAAGCATCTATTGCAACTTAGTAAAGATCGAAATCTCGAAGAGAGAGAAAAATTACAATTACAATTAATTGACATGAATTATAAAATGCAACAACAACAAGAAACTATTCAGGTAACTTTCAACATTTATTTTCAAAAGTTATATTTATATGAGAATAACAGAAATAAAATAGATTATATTCCAAAACTGCAGCTTTAGCTGAAATATCTTTTTGCAGCTATTACACAGAAAACTTACCCTTGAAACTAAAAGCTTGAAGCATCAATTACACATCGAGATTTCTAAACATAAAGAAACACAAAAGAATTTACAAGAGACAATAGAGAAATTGAAAAGTTTAGAATGTTTATTAGATAATAGAGAAAAGAGATTATATTATAATGGTCAATTACCAATTTATAACAAAGAAAAAAATCTAGGTAGCCGTTCTCTCACAAATCTCAGGTATAAAAATTATATGTATACATCTTTTCTTATAATATAAAAAGTATTTATATGCAAGCTCTGTATTTTAGCATCTCTAATCCAATTAAATCGTCTAACAGAAGTAAAAGGAGTGAAAATGGACCAAAGGATAATTTGGTGAGTTTGTATTTATATGCGATTAAACATAATTAAGCATTAAGAAAGATTCTATAAATTTAATGTAATTATAGCCGTCACTTGACATATTGGAATCCAATGATGATGAAAAAGTAACTCAGCCAAATAATGTTAATCAATCGGTAGATCAGTTAAAGTCAGAAACAATGGCAAGTTTGCAACAGATACGAAAGTTTCGTTTACAAAGATCGCCACACATGCATAAAAATGCTCATTCTATGGATGACTTAAGATTTAGGTCAAAGGATTCTGAAATGAGTGCGCATAATGATGAAAAAATCATATCGATAAATTATAAATCAATATTGAAGAGAGATGAATTAAATAATGATCAAGGTGAAAGTGGCAAATTAAGAAAATTATTTAGTAGAATAAAAAATCAGAATACACAAAAATTACAGAAAGAACTAAGAGCTGAATTTGATGATGGAGATTATTTATCTGATGATAGAGAAAGTGGAAACGCTTGTGAATATTACAATCAATCTTATAATACTCCACAAAAATCTAGAGAATTGTATGTAAGGTATGTATATTACAAAATTATATTTTTTATAAGAAATCATATAAAGCAACGTTATACAATTAAATCTTTTTATGTAATAGTATATTTATTTTCTGTGTCTAATTAATATAACGATCTCCTGATTTTTTACTCTTGCATCTGTTATAGACTGATTAACAGTACAGATGATACTTTGGATGATATAATGAAAAAGGTAGACAGCAATGAGGAGGAGGAAGAAGAGTTAAGCACGTGTCTAATGGAAAATTTAACGTTTCAAAACCACAAGAGTGAAACAAAATTATTACATCATAGAAAAAATGATCTTTATGATAGCGATTCTGAAGATGACGTTAATTCCGAAGGAAAGATAAATATGAATGAAGATTCTCCCATTGAATATAAAAGCAATGATTTTCAAACCAGTTTATCTAAGTTCGCTAAAGAGCAGTTCAGTAAATCTTTTAATGGTGTCGCTTATTTAGAACACAATGCTTTGGACATCACAAAACAGTCTATTGGGAGATTAAAGGATACACAGTTACCGAGAATATCTAATAATACTTCGGATGATGTAAGTTTAGAAAATGTAGAAGTTCCTCAACAATCTTCAAATTTAAACAGAACATGGCTAGACAAAGGACAACTATTGGAAAGTAATGAAATAGATGACTCTTCCACAGATATGCAAAAAGAAGATTGCATAAAAAAAGAAGAAATAAGATACTTGGAAGAAAAGTCAGCATATGCTGACATGAAATGTGATAAGGTTTATCATGATACAGACAATGCAATATATGAAGAAATGAAAAATTTATCGATATTGGAAAGGAAGAAGGTTGAGAAGGATTCACAGGAAGCTTATGGAAAGGAATCTATGATAAATCATTTGGATGGGAGGATTCGACCTGTGCATAATTTGGAAAAAGAATGTTTTAAGCTTAAAGATGAATCCAGTATAATGCGCTGCAGTGATGAAGAAACATCAGATAAACCTGGTACCAACATAGAAACACAAAATAAATTGAACGCTACATTAAACGTTGATGTATCTCGGACTGAACAGAATAATGGCGCAAAGAGCGAGATAGCACAGGTAAAACAAACAAATGAAAAGAAAAGAACAATTAATTACAACAAAGAAAAGCTGTTGGCCACAATGAAAGCTATCGATGACAACGAAAATATCGAATTCCTCAGCCAAGAATTCAAGGATCATAATGTGAATAGAATGCAGATAATGGAGAATCTACATCGCGGCTTACCAGCGCACTCAAAACCGAAACGCGATATTATTAGAGATATATTTGAGGATAATCCTATAGAAAGTAAAGTCAGGGGCACTTGTAGCAAATCTCACTGAAGCGATCATATCAAAGATCATAATAAATAGTACGAAACTTATATTACACTTTTGTCTTGCCTCCCTTAATTTTACTGCCCTTTACGTGCAAACTTGTCAAAAAATGAAATATTTAAAAAAAAAATATGTTATATTTTTTCCTATTGTACTGCAGTTTTTATCAACTTAATTGTTGAGAGTACTATTAAATATTAGATATATTTTCTCAGAAATAAATAATAAAAAGGAGCAAAATGTATATTTTAAAAAATTCAATTATAAAAAAACACTAAAATAAAAAAAATGTTAAATAAGTTTTTAACTTTTAATCACATTATTATCAGCCAAAGAAGCTCTGCTTCTTGGTTTTATTCAGAAAGAACACATGCATTTATTGCCGATTATGATTACTACCTTCCGCAGCAATTATTTTAGTTTAAATCACAGTCTCTTTTGCAAGAATTTAATCAAGGACCTTAGCTACACGTGTAGTCATCAATGTTAAGACTTTCTCCACGTTATTTTTAACTGTCCTGATCCTGAAACTCAAGCTCGTTTGGAACTAACCAATCGCATTTGCTGTTCAGAAGAATTGACTAATCACAATTGATCGACCGATTAGGTTAATCGGAGTTGGTGAGATCCCAATTCGGAGTTTTCGTTCTCACGATAGTCACCTGCCACAGTTTTGCTGCGAGCTGCGACCTCTACATGGATAAAGTCTGGCCGTATTGTCTCCGATTTTCAACAGGAGGCAGTTCCGACAGCTCTGACAGGAACTATTAAGCAATTAAGCAAGAAGAAGATAATCAATTATCAACATGTCACGAACAGGAACAAAACTTGATGCAAAGAAAGTGGCAAGTGTTGCACTATTTTATATGAAATATTTATTATGTGATATCGGTTCGCCGTTAATAATCTGCTTAAAAAATTCTTATTCATTTCGAATACAAGATTAGTATTGAATGGAGTCTTGAGGTTATGGTCTGTCATGTGTTCTTTTTCATATATCTTTTAGACTATTGTCGCGTCTACATTGAGTCTGTAGTCGGAAGTTTTAAACTTAATCGGTGAAGTTGCCCAATAATCAACGTGTATAACTAACGCTGATTGGCCAAATTCACCGATTAAAACTTCCGACTACAGACTCATTGTAGACCCGGCATATTAGGATATATCTTTACATTACAACATTACAACTATCAAACAGTCAAAATTATAAATTCGTAATTTTTTAAATTACTCAAATTTATAACGATATCTTTTTTGAGATCTTTTTTTTAATTTACTACAATGTACAAAGGATTAAATTGATTTACTTTTTTCATCTTTTTTTGTTACAGAACTCTGAATTGTTCACCCTAACTTATGGTTCGATTGTGGCTCAGTTGCTCCAGGACTATGAAAACGTAGAGGACGTTAACAAACAACTGGAAAGAATGGGTTATAACATTGGAATACGATTGATAGAGGATTTTCTTGCAAGGACTGGCTCCGGCCGATGCTATGATTTCAGAGATACGGCGGAGAAGATTCAGAGTGGCTTCAAGATATTCCTAGGTATAATGCCATCGATTACGAATTGGAGCCCGGCTGGTGACGAATTCTCTCTATGCTTCGAAACGAATCCACTAACAGAATTCGTGGAATTACCGGATAATTATTCGAATCTCAAGTATTGTAATATATTGCCTGGCGTGCTCAGAGGAGCCTGTGAAATGGTGCAAATGGAAATCGTCTGCTGGTTTATTCAGGATCAGCTTAAGAACGACAATTTGACCGAATTACGTGTGAAATTTGTTAAAAGGTTAGAAGATGCAATACCAGCTGGCGAAGATTGAATGTATCCATTACGTAAATGTGTGCAAACGATATCTGTGATATCGTATATATCGTTTTAATGATTAAAATATATTGTATCTTTAAATTTAAGATTGTAACAATTATTTCTATCAATGTAGATTAACTTTAATCTTGGTTTCTCTCACATTTTATTTTTTTGTAATCCTTATTCTAGTGAAAATTCTCAGAATATTTCATTTAATTTTTCAGAATTTTTATAGAAATTTTTAGCTTCTAGAAACACTTTTCAAAATGCTGAAAAAGTATCTTTTTTTAAAATTTTTCATATATGTAAATTCTGAAATATTCTAATATTTCTCCTTTTACAACTTTTAATAAAATCTTATCAAATCTAAAAATTTTTAAATACTTCTTCAGAAATTACAGAATGAAATAAGAATATTTCAAAATTCTTAGAATCTATATTTTATATGATAAATTCTAAGAAGAGATACAGACTTTCTCAATATTTCTGAAAAGTATTCGAGTTTGTATAAAAATTATGAGAAAAATTTTCACCAGGATAAAACTAGAAAAAATCTAAAACAAGTTGAATTGAATGAAAGTTAATCTATATTAGTAAAAATGGACATGAGGCATGTATTTTCACCGCTTGTATTCCGCAAACTTTTAATTAAAGAAAATAAGTATATAGTGGATTTCTTTTCACGTTGATATCAGCGATAGTGAGACACGCAATACATGATAAATTTGTTTACTAAAATTGTCTATCAAATTATTTCCTATCCTATTAAGATAAAAAAATTATATTTTTATGTATAACTATAATATTTTTTGTCGTTCTATGTGAAATGTATAAAAAAATTTTCCTTCTAAATGATAAATAACATAATTTTTCTTGCAAACAGTGCATAGTGCATAATGTGTCAATATTAGATACATATAGCTATGTGCCTATACTAAGGTATATAGGTTAGTTTAGGTTATGTTTCTATTGCAACTTAAATACAAGTTCATAGGCTTTGATTTAGATGTTTTCTGCGATTTTGTATTTCTTTCTTTTTTACTTTAATTGTATATGAAGTGTAACTTCGAGGAACATATATTCTGATCATAATATATATTATTAAAAAATTCATTATAAAAGAATAATTATATATAGCGGAGTTATTAACATACTTTATGAACTTTGGTAACTATCAGTTTTTTATCATTTTATTTTTTTATTTTTATCTGACATTTTATAACATTCTCATCAATCACTTTCAATGAAATCGATAATAATAACAATAATTCTTCAGATATTCTTCGTATCGCTGTCTTTGTATAATGGAAGTAAGATGCAAGCATTGTTGTAAATCGCTTTTCAAGGATGATTTTATTTTGTTTAATGCACATTATGAGGTAAAACAACAAATGGATGTAGGATGTCAAGCGGATGAATCCGATTGCTGCTCATATATGATTCCCGAGAATGCACCAAATTGGATTATGGATGCTATCAATCAAGTATACCTTCTTTATCAAAATTTTAAAAATACATGTATATATGAATCAAGATAATTATTTTTTTTTAGGAATCTTGGACTAAGGGAAAATTATATTGTCCATACTGCAACAATCGTTTAGGATCTTTCAACTTTGTGAATGAGCTCAAATGTTACTGCGATAAATATGTGAAGCCATCCATAAGGATAGTTAACTCTAAAGTAGACATATTATACGAAAGTTTAAAATAATAACCAGACAGAACTTTCTCTCTATATATGTATACATTTTTTGTTTCGTGTGTACATATTATAATATATATTTGTAAGAACTATCATCATAAATAACGCTTGCGAAATCGTGGAAAATATATTTTTGCAGAAATCTTTTTTTTTTATATTATGTAAAATAAATCATATAATAACTTATTTTGATTAATATATAAATTAATTTTTTACTATGTTTATGTGATGAATAATGACACAATCTACTAAATATAGTCATATATAAACTTCTATCTTAATTTTTACTTATATCTTTTTATCTTTTTTATTTAATTCATATTTACATTTAGTTACTTTTCAAATGCAATGATATTGCATGATATATTAACTATAGACAACATTATCAACCAGTGCTGCTATTTACTGTATGTACAGTGTAAAATACAGGATTTCTTTAGATTATGTATAAAATTTGAATATATAGATTTGATGTACAATGTATATCAATGTGTAATTGTGTTTAGATGGAAGCGTTGTTATAAATTAAGTTCCTGTTACTATAATTTCTAGTTTTAATCATCACTTTGCGACATTAAATAATATTATTTGTAACGTTACTTTAAAATGTGAATTCTTTTTAGTTTCTTTGGATCTCTGTGACTTTTTGTATTATAATATATATATTTTGTAAAAAATTCGCTGATTTTTTGTGATGATTATAATGAACATTCAAATTCATTAGATGTTATTTAAAATGTGCTGTAGTAATATCACACTTCACAATGAATTCAATATTAGTCAAAGAAAGCTTAGTCCAGCTAAGAATTAATTGAAAGAATTAATCCATGTTTTAATAATAGATGTATTTTGTTCTTTTCTTTAATTTAAGATATAATAATTTTTATTAGGATTCTTGTAAACAATGACAACATTTATATATATTTAATATTAGAAAAATATTGTATACATGATATTTTTTATCACTTGTGAAAAAAATTTTTATAGTAGGGTTTGCTAAGAGACAAAATAAAATATATTTTTATTAACAAGTGTAACAATTAGTTTAATAAGTCGCGTTTCAAATAAATAGATTTTATATTTTATTCATATATAGTTTTGCACTATTCATTTTCACTACATAATTAATTTTTTTTAATTTGTTTTTGGTTTTTGCCAAATTTTCAAGTAATTCATCATAAACTTAACGAAAAAAAAGAATAAAATAAAATAAAATATTCGAAAAGAAATATATATAAATTTTTATATAACTTAATCAGACAAAAATGAAGCATGAATGGGACTCTCATATAACGCAGTTTTATATTCAAGGCACATATGGTCCATTAAGCAATGTTATGTAAAACAGTTCAGCACTACGTATATATAAAAGTCAGTTGATCCATTCACGATATCATTACGATGAAGAAGTCGTAAAACCGGAATATGGCGATAGTGCAATCATTATTATACAAGAATATTGCTTAGATCAACTAGGGGATACGTGAATGATATTTCAATGTAAAAAAAGCGCAATGCAATTTAATTAAATTAAACTATATATGTAATATAGTGATATTGGATCAACCAACGTCAGACATGAAAAGCAACTTCCTATTCGCGCATTGATATACAGTACATCCTTTCCTACAAGCTTTTTAATAACAATCGACACACAGGATATTACAGCCCAATGAAACTTAGACGCTACAACTGGAACATCTCATCTTGCTGCTGTTCGAGTCTTTGCAAAGAAGTCTTTACTTTTCTTCCTTGCGTCATAACTACAGCAGTTGGAAAGTTATGCATATCACTAGAGGACATTGGTCTGATGGAGTCAGAGGAGGACGTTGAGTAGGTATTCGATGTGGTGGGAAATGAGTTTCGCAATTTAGCAGACCCACGCCGTCGTTGTACGTAAACATCATTACCGTCAGTGCAAAATCTGTAAAAATAATTTACAGACATAAAGATATTATTTAGAATTTAAAGAGTTATTACCTTAATATCTTAATTAAGACAGTCTTAAAGTAAGAACGAACTATGAATACCGGCTTGTGGTTGGCTTATTACATCTTAAAACTGTAGATAGTCTTAAATATAAGAACTATGAATACCGATCTTCGAGAGAAATTTTTATTTTCTATAAGCTCGCCTTTCATATTTTTATTAAATCATCACTTTTTGTATAAAACATATGTTAAAAAATATATAAGTTTCATCGAATGTATATAAGGCATAAAAAATAACTTACTCACTATTCCCTTGAGTGCGTTTGACGTCTCTCTTGGCATTGGCTATCGAGCTGTCCATCTTAGCTAAGAAATCATTAACTGAACCTTCATCGTCAATAGATGACGATATCGAAGAAGGACTAGATACCTATGAAATGCAACATATTCATAAAACATATGTATCAAGGGATAAAGTGACAATTATTGAGCATGAAACTTTACTTACATTTGGAGGGACATCATGCTCCTCAGAAGCTGCCGATTCGTCGTTGCACATAGAGGCGGGACTGTCTGTGCTGACAGGAATAAGTAAATGTTCCCGTAAAAATAAACTATCCGATGCCCATAATCTATTAATCCTTCTTATTTGTTCTGTCTGTAAGAATTAGAAACGTTAATCTTACATTAGAGACATTTTTTATCTGGAGCAAATGAAGTATTGATTAAAATATTATCTCCAAGCAAATCAATAAAATAAAAACTGTAATATATATATTGGAAAAAATATAACATATATATTTTTTCTTTAAATATTTTATTTCTCAATGAAGTTTAAAACTCAATAGAATTACGAAAGGTGAGACGGAAGTAATCTAAATTTTGTACTATTTATTATAATTCTCAATGCAATCGTTTCAGTGAATTTGATCACTCACATTATAATATATAGATTAGTACATTTAAAAAAATGTTAATATGAAGTGTCTATGGGTGTCGGCAGAATTATTTGCAGGGGATGCAAAAGAATTTATTATATAAATTCAAGCGCTAATTGACACTAGATGAATTCATTGACAATATAATGAACAAATTTGGACAGTAATCAAGACTCAGGTTTTTGCTCTAATAAGATTTTCTAAAATGAATTTCCTAAAGTTTTATTACAAATGTTAATTAATACTTATGCATTGAGTTTCTGTTCAATTAAAAAAGTTATACTCTGTATTATGCGACTTCTTTTTTTCTTGTAGATTTTTTTCTTTCTCACTTATTTCATAAATCAATGGAATGCAAGTGTATCCATTTATATTAAAGGTTTTATATAAATTACATTAGGTGAAATAGATTAAGAAATGTTTAAACACAAATAAGAGGAAGAATGCTAATTTTTGTCAAAGCAGATTTATAAAGTATCTAAATGTAGTACAATTTAATAAATTTTAAGAATAAAATAAAATATGTATATTCTGTTAAATATACAATATCATTATTAGATATTTAATCGTTTAAAATGTTTGTATGCTTTTATGTTTGTAAGTTTACTAATTTCATGTATAACAGCTTTTAATATGCACTAATCTAATATAATATATATATAATGTAAATAATCTTATTGCTATGAGATTTATTACAAGTATCTCTAATGTTGTCTCTATGTCCATATCTATTCCAAGAATAAATATGGACACAGAGACAACCCATGAAACACATAGCTTCTATATAGAAAGTATAAGTGGAAGCCTTAAAAGTATTAAGCATTTCTAACTTTATTTTCTATGGGATTCTTTTACAAAAGATACATTGTTCATTTATAATATAACAACGTTTCATTCTCATTCTTTTTCTACAAGCAACTAAATAATGATATGTAGTTTTAGAATTGTGTCATTGTTGTAGCAAATGAACGTAACATATTAAGATAAATAAATGAGAAAACAATGCACATGGATGAACCATACCGTAACTCCGTATTTAAGGGCTATTCCTTGGAGGGTATCCGTAGGGCACACTGTATGCTTCACCAAGCTCTCGGTCCGCGTCATATGTTTGGCTGTGCTTCCGTACTTCTTCAGGGCTCTTCCAGTATCTCGAATGCATCGGCGCTCCTCCATTTCTCTAGCACCGTTCCGTTCCATCGTTAGGCCACCGGGACGCTCACGAAGGACCGGGACGTACCATAATTCGCGAACGTACGTCTCGAAGTGCGCGTCTCCGAGTGATAAACTCGCACGAGTCTCACATAACCTGTCTGAGAATTTGATGGATCAGATGATTTTATTTTTTGATTGTCGACGATTCCTAGCAAGAATCTCGTGTCGTTTCATTAATCTTATCTTCCTCTGAACTTCCTCCGTAAGCAAATGGAAGGACGAGACTGCAGAGAGGACTTAACTTACGAGGCGCGTGGAACAACAAATCACTCGAGGAACTTGAAGTAAGCACCCAGCTCTCATGCCTGGCACAGCGTGCACGCGTCTACGGAAAACTTTGTCATTTCTCTCGGGATCATCGACGGCTCTCAATTTGATTTGTGTTCTCGGTTCTCAGTTCGGTCGGATCACGGGAAATCATGAGATCGCCCGCGATCTGTATTTTATGGCTGATCGTATTCAGCTCGATTCAGCTTCAGCTGATTAGCGCGATCGTGCTTGAATGGAAGAGTGCTTTCTTTTTTTGTCTCTCTCTTTGAAATAGCAATAATCGCGATGTGTACGCTGAAAGATGGTATTATGCGCAAAATGGGAAAGTGAAAGGTGAGTGAAGTAAATTTATAGAATTGTTCTTCTGTCCCGAGAATAATGGGAAAATAATTCTACAAATTCATACTCCAGTTTATTTCGCGCTCATTAAAGAAAACCATTCATAAGGATTATCCTCTTCCTCCCCTGATATAATATTAAGAGACGCGCCCCCCTTCCCCCCTCCAATTTTACGTGCCATTTTTCCGCACCGAAAAAAAAAAGATCATATCGCATGAAATTTTTATCATTCGAGAAACATGATCGATCGCTGCGATGACCCGTTCGTTTACTACAATAATGGAAAATGGATTTACTCGCTAATGTGGAATGAGATTTTAATTAAAAAATGTTCATTATAATACGTTACACAGTTATCTATTTTTAAATACAATATATTACAGAGAGAGAAACACACAATTATAATTTATTGTTATTAATATTACGTCTATTTAGCTTACGATTATTATTATTATCATCATTATCATTACTATGTGCTAGCCTCGATGAATATATAAGGCAGCAGGAAAAAATTATGTGTAATGGGAGACTAATTATGCATATATATATATATACTTTTTTATTCATTTAGGGCAACTGTATAGTCGATTATTACGATTGTATTAATCCCCAGTAGCTGTGCAACAGTAACGGCGATATTGGTAATAAATAGTTAACATAAGGATAAATATTACGCTACCGCGGCAGTGTACTTCCTGGATTCTGTGGGTAAGGGGCTGGTTCCTCTAATTATCAGGACTATATCGGCTAATATTCTACATGATACCCCTCCCCGCTATTCCAAATAATTATCAGCTACTTTATGATGATCGAACATCAACAAGCAGCATTTATATCATTTAAAATTATTTTTCCCCCATAACTGTGTCTCAGACAAGAGTTATTGATAATTTCTTTTCATTTTCTTTATGAATAACTACACGAGCGATTTGATTTCTTTATATTATAAATCGATACCTCGAAAATGGTAGAACAATCAAAGTTACAACGGAAATATATCGGAAGTGTGTGTGTGTGTGTGTGTGTGTGTGTGTGTGTGTGTGTATTTCGTATGTACGGTGTGACACATAAAGTTATAAGGCTATCTAAAATGAATACGAGTACAAAAACTGCTCGATTTGATGTAATAGTAGAAATTATTTTGATGTAGCGAGTGTATCTTGGATTTTACACATTTCACACAAACACTTTGGCGAGAGCGTCGGCGCCGGCGCTCGCTATAAACGGTCGTGATGGGTGGAACGCTACATCCAGAATGCTTTCGTCAAATTTCTTCCGATGTGCTGTTATTTCCTGAACACAAGTCTTGTTGTCCATGTTCCATAATCTTATACTGCAATCGTGACCTACGCAATAATAAATAAAAAGTACATTAAAATACTTTTTAAAATGTATATATTTTTTATTTTTAAGATATTTTTAAGATTTATATTTTGATTGACAGTTTTGTGCTATGAAATTATTGCGATAAAATTAATCAAGATACGTTTTCTCTCTTACTTACTTCCTGAAAGTAAATATAAACCATGAGGATCTACAGCGAGACTAGTAACTGCGTCTAAATGCGCTACCATTGCATGAGCAAGAGTAGCTGATCGGTGATCATAAAATCGAATGTGCCGATCTTCATGTGCGGCTACAACGAGCGGTAACGTAGGATGTGCTACTACGCGATTCACGCCTTTCGTCTCGTTCGCCTCGAGTCGCGCCACGATCGCGCCGGTTTCAGTATCAAATACCACGCAAGCTCCTTCATAAGCTACGACCAACTTGTGCGGATCGTCCCTGATAAAATCAACCGAAGTCGGTATACCATCTATAAAAGAAGAAAAAAGAAACTATTATGACAAATAATCACTTAAAAATGTACAACACAGAGAGGAACTTACATTTGATCAATATTTGCTAGATAAAGCTGTGCGAATTCGAGACACAAGTCCCATATTATAATTTAACATAATTTAACACAATTTGCTACTTGCTAATCATGATCTAATAGCACATTGTTGTTTAAAATGTTAGATAACGTTTGCGTACCTTGTTCTGAAACATACGTATTGAGAAGAGGTTGTGGGGTCTGTGGGGCCCACAATTTTACAGTTCCATCTGCACTAAACGACAACATGGTACGAAAATACATGCTCAAGCCCCAAACAGCATTCGTGTGTCCTGTTAATGTATGACTAAGGACACTTGGTTCATACGAGTCGTACGGATCAATGTTAGCTGATGGAAGCGTCCAACAATGAATATTGCCATCTAAACCACCGCTATAACATCGATTGCCCATACTGCACATGGCCAGACACAATACAGGACCAGTGTGTGATCTAAATGTGTAAAGTGGTTCTACATCTAACGAGGCTGACCTACAAGAAGATAAAAAAGGATATAATAATAAATACAATATATGTATAAGTATAGCATATATCTTTAAAATAAGATATTACAATTAAACAATTATTCTTATGAAATTTACGAACTTTTTCGCTGGTACAGTCTTATGAAGATTCCACAACTTCAACGTATGATCATCGCTCGCGGTGATGAGGACTGGATCTGTGGGATGGAAGACGAGTGCCCTGACAGCGTCAAAGTGCGATCGTAACGTATATTTCGCATTCCATGTTTTCCTGAACGTCTCTTTTGTGGTGGAAACCATCTGTTGGATAAAACAACGGCATTACGAACATAAATGAATCATATCAAATCTTGTGCGACATAGGAAGGATTATGGTAACTTACATCATATGATATTTCTGCGTCGTTGTTAACACATAATTGTTCTAATTCTCCTAATTCCAATGTTGAATCACCTTCTTTATTTGGGCGTCTCGGATCTGGTTGCAATCCTCTATGTAATGCTGCATCTTCAGGGAAGATATTAGATTGGTAAATCGTAAACCGTAACAATATTATAAATATATTACATTGCAAGCATACGAGGTATCCCAAAATTAATGATTCAAAATATTAGGTGTAGTAAAAAGAAATCCATTATTTTTACTACACCTAATATAACAAAAATTTTTAAAATTAAATAAAAAAATTATTTATAAATTTTTATTTTAAGGAATACTTTCTGAGATATAAAAGTTTAAGTACCTATGTCAATTACAGACTTTACGTTTAGATAACCATTTATAAACATTGAGTGTGCTGAAGTGCACATTCACCAGTATTCACTGGTTTATTAATAAACTCATGGGCAGGTGGCCATCTAAATATAGTTTGTAACTGACCATATTTAAATTCTTACTATTTCAAAAATTACTATCTAAAATAAAAATTTACAAATAATCTTTTTATGTAATTTTTCAAAAATTTTCTTGCTATAGTATTATGAATTGCGAATTTTAGCACATTCTGTATTATGAGTATTATGACAGATGTATGTGACAGAGATTTCGAAATATAGAAACATCTAAAAAATGTATAAATTACTATGGATACTACTTACTCCATTCTGAAGAATTCATTTCCAAATGAATAGAACCAGGCGGTGATTCTTCAATTTCTGTGAGAAGGTTTAATTCGTTTAACACTTCTTCTGCCTCTGCATCTGTATCAACATCCTCCGCTAGAAGAGGAATAGATGCCTGCAAAACAAAAACAAAAATAATATATCCGCTTCGGTGATCTAAAGACTTGGAATGCTCAGATCTAAAGACAGAATGCTAGAGATTCGAATTTCCCGGTCGAGGTAATATTTTTCGCAATAAGCTTATTTACAGATTTTAATATGTTATCCAACATTAAGATCTTTATAAAATGATTATGAGCATCAAATCAGTAAATTACTAAGCAATTTAATTTGTGACATTACTACTGTAGTTCAATCGATTTGCGTTTCAAGAAAATCATCAAAAAATCAATTCAGTATGCAATTTAAACAATTACATAGATAATATATAAATTCGCATAGAATTATTTGAGTATTTAAGGTCCAGTTCGACCGTTAAAAGCTTTCTTTTCTTTCTTGTTGTGTTCACATGTACGATCCTAAAAACGCTAAAAATTCAGATTAGGCATCCCCCAGTGACCTTGACATATATTATCAAGGTCATGACCCTGAATGATCTTCAACAAGTTTTAGCCATCGGTTGCCTTTCGTTAAAAAGTTGTTAACAAAAAAAGTTTTGCTACATAAAATAAAAATTCTGTTTTAAAATAAATTTCCTGCTTTAAAAAGTTGTTAACAGTGAGACAAAAAAGAAATTTTGCTATACAAAACAAAAATTCTCTGCTTTAAAATAAATTTCCTGTTTTAAAAAGTTGTTAATAATTAACAATGAAGAAAAAAGTTCTGTTATATAAAACAAAAATTCTTTGCTTTAAAATTAAAAAAAAAGTCGCTTCGCATAAAAAGTCGAAAAAAGGAGTAGAGTTTACATAAACAAATATGTATCTTTAAGTTAAAAAAGAAATACTCAAAGTACATATGAAATAATAATAAATAAGAATAAGCGACTTTCTTTTTTTTATTTTAAAAGAGAGAATTTTTGTTTTATATAGCAGAACTTTTTGTGTTTGCCTCACTGTTAACAACTTTTTAACGAAAGGCGACCGACGGCTGAAACTTGTTGGAGGTCACTCAGGGTCATAACCTTGACAACATATGTCAAGGTCATTGGAGGATGCTCGTCTATTCTGAATTTTTACCCTAGAAACTCTTTGAAAAAATCATATTGATAAAATACACATGTCATAAATAAATATATGACGAAATTAAATGATATAAAATAAATATATAAAGTAATAGTGGAAATTTACTTTATTTGGTTTGGTATCTGTATTTGCATCATAAATTTCGTCTTCTACGTCTCCTTCCTCTTCTTCCATGTCCATATCTGTGTGACGCAAAAATTCGAAATTCGCTATAACAGCCGCTTCCGTATCTAATATCATTGCCTCTGCTATAGAAGATGGCTGCTGCTAGAATTGGAATATCACATTTCTTATATAGAAATTACATATAAGGTATTATCATCACTTTTTCAATTTTCATTATAATTTGCAAATTTCATAAAAATTTTTTATTTTGATATGCAATTTGCCAATTATCATTCACATAATTCAAGTCCTTTTTGTTTCAAACTTCAAAAAATATAAATATATTTATTTTTACCTTTTTGTTGGGAGGACGCTGTTGCTTTCCTCGAAGTAAAAGACTTTCATTATATTCTTGTTTATCCTGTGCTACTCCTTCATTTCCATTTAACGCTGGAGTATTCATCTCTTCTGTGTCTGTGTTATTGTTTAAGCCAAGCAAAGATCGTACTCTGTTTGATCGTACATCTATTATTGTGTCAGTATATCCAATCTCTTGCAAATACCTAAAAAAAACATTTATATCTTTTTATGAATTAGATACTAATTTTCTTTTTTTGTCTTTTTCTACAAAAATTAAATACAAAATAAAAATGCAAAAATATTAATATTAATATTAGTAAGCAATTACAAATTTTAAAATATCTCTAAAATTAAAAGATTTCTTATACATACTGCCTTAGAAGTTGACGACCTTGTCTCCAACTAACATTACTGACAGAAGTAAATGAAGCTTCTCCATCTCCTCCTCCTCCTCCTCCTCCTCCTCCTCCTCC
>NW_011626409.1:184904-230636 GCF_000204515.1 Acromyrmex echinatior
CACTACCACTTTCAGAGATACTACACGAGGTACCTTCTTCATAAAGAGGTGGTTTGACATCTTGCATTACTAAGTCGGTACCATATTTTAATTTATGATACCTCGCTCTGTAGAAATTACAAAAAGTAGCATTATAAGATCATTGTAATAAATGTACTATAAAGTATAGACGCAATCAGTCTAATGATAGTTCTGCAGCATAATATTTATGTTTGTATCTCTTAATTGTATGTATATGGAAACTTTAATAAATTCAAATCAAATTCATCTAATTTCACATTGTAAACATAATAATCATAATTTATGAAAGTATAATATATTGATGTATTCTTTTAATAAATAAAGAAATATTTCTTTTACACTTATATACAGAATATCCAATAAAGACTATCAATGTTTAAGGGTAAATTCCTGAGATTTTGAGACAAAAATTTTAATACCAAAATATTAAGTAATAATATTAAGTAATAATAATAATGTAGTAATTTTTGAATTATAAGCATTTAAAGTTAACAAATCACATCGCCTAAAAGTTAATGCATTTAGGTGTGATTGGTATTTTTTATTAGCATTTATCTATTATATATGAATGCACAAACCTTGGGTGATATGATTTACTAACTTTAAATACTTATATTCAAAAACTAATATTCAAAAACTATTATAGCCTCAATATTTTGGTATTAAGATTTTTATCTCAAAATCTCAGAAATCTATCCTTAAATGTTGTTGTAGCCTTTATTGGATACCCTGTACATAATATACATACATACCAATATTATTTATTAAAATGTATATATACATATTATATATAAAGATGAAAATTAAACATTAATGCTAACAAAAATATTTATTAAATTCCTCTTTAATACATTGACTGCCGATTTATTCATATATATTATTCATATATGAATAATTTTATAAAAAAAAAACTTCCAGAAAGTTAAACATGTTTTCTTTTACAAATTAATTAATTTTATCTTTTTGACCATAAATTGACATTATTGAAAAACAGGATTTTTTACAAAAATTTAGTATATTCCTATTTAAATGGAATATTTCCAAAAATAAAAAATATCATTCATATACAAATGATGCAAATGATACAGCCATCAATGTATTCAATAATATTACCATAATTAAATATTAGCTATTTATTTACCTTTCTTGTTTAAGTGCATATTCTAACATTTTTATTCTCCTCACAAGGTCGTTCTTCAAATTTTCCTGTCCTTTTCTTTCACCCTGAAGAAAAGCTATCCTAGCCTGTGTAATACCAGGAAAAGTTAAACCAATGTGGTATTAACAACAGTGTTACTTTTACAACTTCCTCATATATTCTATGTGTAAACATCAAAAAGTTGGGGTAGCTTCAAAAAAAAAAAAAAAGAAAAGAAACACTTGCTATGCTTTTGACAGAGTTAAGACAAATCGAAAAACAACATTAATGTCAATAAGTATATATGCTGAAGCTTCACAATGCTAATTGTTAACACGTTCTATTGCATTGTTAATGCGTTTCATCTGCGTTAGCAATGCAAGTATCGTTCGTTCTGTACTTCCTTATGTGCCTCCTTCCATCACATGACAGCTAAGGTGACAATAAGGCGGACGATTGTCTAGCGCATGTTCGCGCGCCATCCGCATAGTCGTTACGGGGGCCCGTACCTGAAATTCTGCCCTGTCCAATTCCCACTGTGACCTCTCAAGCTCAAAGCGGGCCCATTCGTGTTGAATGAAGTGCAGGATGCCAGGCATCGAGTATTGCGGCCGCTGATCCTTGGCGTCGCCGTTGCTGCCATTGTCACTGCCGCCCTGATGCTTGTTGTTGGTGAGAGAAACGTTTGCGCCGCCGGCCAGCTGGCCGTTGTGATTCTGAGACGCGGGGCTGCAGCTATCCTCCATTGTGGCACCACAAAACTGGCTCGGCACCTTCATTGAAATGAATGACACGGCGGCCATTACAGCAACATCCCTTCCTTCGCGGAGTACCCCGAGAGTGCTCTCTGGTCGGACAATGTATTTCGATCGGCCCGTCGGGTAAGGAGACAATTATTACGCATGCGGACGCAGTTATACACAGTAGCCGTCGTACCCGAGACTCCTGTGCGAGAGACGAAGAAAAGTCCATACAGACCCCGCTCTATGCTGTTTTGCGGGTGCACAAGTCCGCGTGACGCTCGCTTCCGGAAAAGCGGAACTCGGAAGAGACCGCGATCAGTACGGGAGACCGTTTCCTTTCTACTGCTACGTCGGCTTCCTTGTACGCCAACGGGTCAACGGGTGAAAGTTACTGCGCGGCATGCCTCGCGATATCCACCAGCCAGTTCCGAGCACCTCAGAGCGGCTCAAAGCACCTTACCGTCGTTGCCGACCGATTCGTGTGCATTGCCGCCTGAAATTCGCCCTTTTTATCGGTACTGGATGGACTCGTTTATTACCACTATCACCGTCGCGCGCTGCGGATCTTTTACCTAAGTGGATCACATAAATTTGTTTTCCTAATCTTTGCTACGATGTCTGCTCCCATTGGCCTATTAAGTCGCGAGTCAATCCATCATTCCCAATCGATGCAATCAGTACTATAATTGCTCACTGAGCATTCAGTGAACTCTTGCACCTGTTTGGTCTATATTTTTTGATCTAACAGAATATGCCAATCAAATGTGCATTTAGAATAACACTGCTCATTAAACGCTCAATAAGCGCTTTCATCAATTGGCATATTCTGTTAGATCTTAAAATATAGACCAATTAAATGAAAGAGCTCACTGAGCGCTCAGTAAGCGATTGGTTGCATTCAGCGGATTCAATAGTTGAATGAGCGCTCGCTATTATTGGTGTATTCTTTTAGATTACCCAATCAGCATTTTAGATCTGAAAAAATACATTAATAGCAGTGAGCGTTTATTCAATTGTCGAGTTCGCTGAACGCAGCCAGTAGATGCATCCAAAAGCATTGCATCTCACGAAGTAATAAGAAGGAGATCAAAGCGGCTGGTCACAAAAAAGTGGGCTTGAAACACAGCGTAGGAAAACTTCGGCAGATGTGATTAATGCCATCACGCCTTGTAGTAAAAGTTGAAAGTATTAACTGTCACGTGATCACAGGTCACACATATGTATTATACATACTGGGTCATCTAAAAAGTATCCGCGGTTTTTTGTCACTAGATGTGTGTTGATGGTCATATATCTAGTGACAAAGTACCGCGGATACTTTTTAGATGACCCAATATGTATGTATGTAGTAGTATGCATGTATATGCATACATAAGATCTAAGCACAAGAATTGTCGTAACATTTACTTAGACTTAAATTGTAGACATAAATAACGCATAAGCTTTCACGTATGACGTACAACTTATTGCCGTGTCTCTAAAGAGACGGCAATAAATCGTACGTCATACGCCAAAGTTTGTGCATTACTTACGTCTACAACTTAAATCTTTAAGTAAATGTTATGACAATTCTTGTGCTCAGACCCATAGTATGACCCATAGTACGACCTTCAATTCTGTATTTTGAAACGAGGTGAAAATTACAAAAGTGAGCAAATTTACTAGGTATTAACCAATGAAATTATTAGTATTCTAATAAATTCGTTGACTTTTAAAATTTTCACCTCGTTTTAAGATACAGAATAGATTCCCTGTGATAGTCAATACTTCCAACTTTTCCCGCAAGGCGTGATGGCACTAAAATCATATTGGCCTGATTTTCTATGGGTTTTCCGACACCACAAACACATGTTTCGAGCCCACTTTCAGACCTCGAGTTTGATTTCCTTTTTATTACTCCGTGGTTACATCTGGTTTTATTACATCTGGTTGACTTAGAAGTATTTCTCAACTGTTCAATTCGGTGAACGCGCTCATCATGTCGTTGGCTGTCTTGCACCAACCTTTAGGGAGCGTTTATATTGGTCGTAATCGTATGCCGTATGTCGTAATCTGTAAGAATTGATTAATCACAGTCAAGTATTCTCCTCTCATTCGACTATAGGAAGAGAATACTCGAAAGTGATTGGTCAATTTTTCCAAATTACGGCATACGGCATATAATTATGGCCAATATAAACGCTTCCTTAGAAGCTGTGCATAATAAAAAAAATAGAGAATAGGGAACAGAGAATAAAAATTTCAACTTATCAGAAACTGTATTCTACGACACATGGTTTCTAATAGGTTAAAATCTTTAAGCCCATATATATATGATATAAGAATGCAAAATATTCCATTGTGCATGATGGCGGCAGGATAAATCAGAACAACCAATTAAATGCTTGCCCTAAAGTTAGTGAAATGCACATGATAGCATTAGGTATACCGGGGAGATTACACTTGAATGTGTAAACCAGGATCTACAAAACCTTAAGCCATAAGAAATGAACGAATCACAGTTCATTATTCTTCTCGCATTTAATTGTAATTGATCAATTTTTTATGGCTTAAGGCCTAAAATTCCTATTGTAGATCCGGACTAAAGATATTTTTATCCGCGAGTGTACAAAAGCTGACTGAGTGTTTGATGTTATTTTTAAATCTAATGGAATATATCAATCAGATGCAAAAGCTGACTAAGTGTTCAGTGAGTGATCGTGCTTCTGGATGCATCCAATGAGTGCGTTCAAGCCGGACAAAGCTGCTAGCCTGCTCGCCGAGTGATTAAATGTGATTGGTTAGGTCTATAAGAAATGTAACGGTACGTTCACACTTTGTTGGAAAAGTAGAAAGTGAAGAAGCAACAGTCAATCAAAACTCATGTTGGTCGACAATTCGGCTTTTTGTATTACTTACCAGCGCAAATTCTGATTAGCCGTTTTTCTGTCAAGGTGTAAACGCGCCCTAAGAAATTTACAGAAAATAGACACAACAGATAAGCTATCAGCATCATGCTCATAGATCAGTATTCATAGTCAGTTTTTATTTTAAGACCATCTTAAGTAATGTCTTAAAACTCTAATGCGACCCTTTGATTGGTTCGTGACACCTCAAGACAAAACTTAAGACGGTCTTGAATATAAGAATCGACTATGAATACTAACTATAGTATCTCTAGACCGAGCATTGTTAGAAATTTAAAGAGTAAGAGTAGCCCTCATTTAGAAAAAGACGCACTCATAGTCGGCTTAGGTGCGTTCTCTCTCGTGCATGCGCGAAACGAGAGAGAACACACCTGAGCCAGCATGAGGACTGCCCCCATGTCTCGAATGCTCGATCTAAGCGATCCGATTCACGTTCACAAAAATTATTTCATTCTTATATTAGCCAAATGTTAAACAAAGACAAACCATGTTCACAATCGTTGTCAGCATGAATTGGACCACGATCATAGAAATACTATTGGCGAATTCGATTGGAAGAATTAATGCGTACTGGTGCATATTAAAGCCGTTGTACACTAACTTGATTTGAATATAAAAATAAATTGCAAATATTTCGAATTATAAATTAAAATACATATTGTATCTAATAGTACAATAAAATGTATTGAGTATTTTAATCGATGTCTATGTTTATTTATAAGCATATCTTCACATTTTATATACAACGGTTTTAATGTGCATTAATGCGCACTGAGTGCGTCCAATCGAATTCGTTATAAATCTATAGTCATGATGGAGTCCTATAAGGCATATTTGTCGCGTATCGCGTAACCGCGTAACCGATCAGTAATCAGTAAGACACGGAACCACAATAGCAAATCGCTTCTAATTGGTTACGTTGCTACGCAAAACGCGGCAAATACGCCTTATAAGGCTCCAGCATCAGTTGAAAAAAAAAACGTATATGAAAGTCTAGGGAAATACTACAGTATATGTTACGTATAATATAGTATTTCCCTAGTTTTTCGTATATGTTTCTTTTCAAGAATAAGGGCCCAGAGCTGTGTGATTCGGTGGCAGTACGGAAGTTTACCAATATGGAGGAGACTAGGCCTCGGTTCAAATCCTGGAGCGCCCTGATATTTTCCTCGTATTGTCGCTTATCTCTTACAGTAATAATCATATTTATTTACTTAACGAACAGGCTAGCTGCTTTGTTGACTTGAACGCGCCCATTCATGTTCCATTTTTGGGACAACGTTTTTATTGGTTAAAAAGTAGTCACCATATTCAAAGCGATACGCATCTTTGGGAATGGAAAATATTTTGCATTCTTACATCAAAAAGAAATCTGAGAATGGTCATTCCATTTTCGTATATCAAACTTCATAAGATAATATCCTTGTTTTTGTGATTCTCTTCCATGCTATTACATGAGTAATAAGACCCTGCGCACAATAGAAGGAATTAGAAATAAAGAATAACGATTTTAACTTATCAGATACATCGGAATACACGGTTTCTAATAGGTTGAAATCATTATTCCTTATTCCTAATTCCTTATTTCTGGAGCCTTCTTCATATAAAATTAGTATGACCTACCATGCAAACTGCGAGAACGTGTAGTGGAACGAAAGTAACATCTCGATCGAATTAATTCAGATGATCACGCTTTTGGCCTCGTTCATGTAAGTTCGGCGCCTCCTATTCTCTATACTTCACGGTCAACGCTGATCAATACAATCAACACTGTGCGGCAGCACTATCAACAGCGTTTAACGCTTGTAGTTGTACTCGTTTAAACTATAAAATTTCAACCATTTGAATAATGCCTAGTTCACACTGAACGCGATGGGCGATGAACGACGAGCGATCCAATAAAAGCTGTGCTTTTTCTCACGTGATGACACAAAACCAAGCTCTTATTAGATATTGCTCGTCGCTCATCGTTTATCGCGTCCAGTGTGCAGTAGGCATAACAGCGACAGATCTGTCGCCCCAATTATTTATTTTAGCAGCACGTAAAATTGTATATACCTTCTAGCAGTAAGGAAATCAACATATTGGATTCGCTACTACATATGTGTGGTCTTACGATCTCTGATGTGATTGGTCAATTCGCTTACTGCTTATGTTTTACTGCTTAAGTTTTTTTTGTGTGCCATAATCCTAAGATCGAAATTCATAGTCTGTTCTTAATCTCAAGCAATGGATGCATTCATTTATGCAGTAGATAGCGTAATTTTTGCTTTCTTATCTGTTGGTCACATAACTTAATTTATCGAATGAATCTCTGCATGAATAACTCGTATCATATTGGACTGTATCTTCCAATAGAAATCTGAAAAAGCTGAATTGATTAAAAATTAAGGCCCAGGGATCCTATTTTTGAATAAATAACGTATACAGAATAAAAATATAAATATCCGTATATAAGCAATCAATCACAATCTGTGAACTGTAATTTTCGTATGCAAAAATTGTGTGTGTGTGTGCGCACGTACGTGCGCGCGCGCTAAAAAATAGGGCACCAGTTTCACAACTCATGATAACTCTTCACTGAGGTTCAACTTATTCTTCATCTCTTTTTAATGCTAGAATTGGAAAGAGATGAAAAATAAGTTGAACCTCAGTTAAGAGGTTAACTGCGAGTTGTAGAATTAGGCCTAAATAAAAAATCCGAAAATATTAAATAAACTCCAAAATATAAATTATAAAATTTATTTATAAAAAGTTCATAAAATTCTTATACAGGGTTGGCCATATTCGACGGAAAGATGTTTTTTTTTCAATCATGGGAAACGTCGTTACTCGATCTAACATCTCTGTCAAAAGTTACAGTGTTGCCAGATCTTTTCGTCGAATATGGCCAACCCTGTATATTTTCAATCTACATCCAAAAGGTGTGATTTTTAGGTTAATCTGATTACAAATACAAATTAGCAAACTTCACACTTTTTCCATTATACATCTTACGTTGCATTATTTCCACTTTAGTAGGATCGATTTCGACAAGTTGTTCTTGATCTTTTTTATTTTTTAATATCTTAATAAAATTCATTTTTAGTAATACAATCGACTATTATAGCTGGTATTATGAACAACAAAATATTCAACCTGCAAAAGCAACTGCAGCGCATGTCATTCATTTACGCAATAGCTGCGAGCAGAGCATCCTGAGCAGGACTTCCGACATAGTTGCGTAGATGATATACATTCCTGTATAAACAAATAACAAACTGTGCTGCAGTCATCTTCACAGGTAAAATAAACGAACGACATTTGCGGCAGTAAGGGACTTCGCACAATATAGAGAACAGAGAATAAAAAATAAAGGGTTCCGCACAATAAAAGGAACAGGGAATAGAGAACAGAGAATAAGAATTTCAACCTATCAGAAATCAAGTATTGTAGAATACACAGTTTCTGATAGATTGAAATTCTTATTCTCTGTTCTCTGTATTGTTTTCCTTTTATTGTGCGGAGACCCTAACTATATAAACGAATGCACCCAATATCTTAAGATGCTAATATGGCTTTCTGATTGGTTCATGCACTAACTTAAGACCATCTCGAATCTTGAACAACGTTATGGCTTCCGCTTTAAGTTATTCTATGTGTCATGTATGTACAGACAAGGTCTAAAAAGTTGCAACACTTTCTTTTCGATTTCGGAATGCAGCTTGCTTCCCAAGCGATTGGTTCTTACTTATGAACCTATAAATAAAAACCAATCGCTTGATGAATAAGCTGTATTCCGAAATCCATCGAAAAAAGTGTTGCAATCTTTTAGGTTCCAACACTATACACTCAATAGCTATGGAGTAAAAAAAGAAAATCAAACTTGGGGATGAAAAGTGGGCTCGAATCACGGCTTCAAAAACCGTACATAGGCCGATGTATTCATAATCGGATTTTATATTCAAGATCATCTTAAGTACAGTTTTAAGAAGTTACGAATCAATCAATAGTCCGTTCTTATTTCGAATGAAATAAGAATGGACTATGCTTACTGCCCATACATTGGGAAAATTAGAATCACTCTAATTGAAGTCAAGACACGAAATCAGCAGGATGTCATTACTGAGTCTTGAAACGACAATTCGCGCGTAATATTCAAATTTACGTTCCACATACCGCACTAAATTTAATCGCACCTTAATATGTAATTACATTTTACAAACTATGACTGCATTTGGAAACGTCGCTTCCGATGCTTCGGATTCATCATCTGTCCTTGTTAAAATTTAATGTTAAATTCCTCCGGGAAACAGTGACATTTCCAAATGCAGCCTATATGTATATGATACCGAAGATGTTCTCATGGCATATCATAGCTTCAAAATGATCGATGGGCGTGGCAATATGTTTAATCATATTTCAATGATATTACAAATGCCTGAAAAATAAATATTAGTTTACTGTCGGTAATTAGTTTATTTTATTCAGTTATTTATTTATTTATTTATTAGTGAACGAATTTGTTTTTTAATTAGAGCATCATGAAATTCCTAACAATCGATTATCAAATCGTTTATGAGTAATTGACGTTCTTCATGAAATATTTATCAGGATCGCTACACAAATTGGAACACATTCTATCATGATTTTTATTTTTCTGATGATGGTAACTAATTTAAAGTGTGAATATAATAATATCTGAAGATGGCTCAATCTAAGAACCGAAACATGTAATGATGCTCTGTTTTTATTATGTACGTATTTAGTTCCTATTAAAAATTTTTTACACTTTACATTTTAAAGAATCGACTCTTATTTGCCCCTTTTTATCGTTATATTGTTATTGTCAACAAAAAATAAATATTTTTTCTATTATACATCAAAAAAGATATATTGAAAAAATATATTGAAATGTTAATCAATAGATAATCAGATATTTTATTGTTCATTAAAATTCATAAACATTTAAGTTAAAAGAGACTTTAGGTCCCGACGAGATATAATACTATTAAAGATGACTGGTCTTACAGAAGTTTATGTGACTGTTAAAATTTAACTGATTAATGGCGAATTCGACTCACATGCACTGACTCTGCTCTGGTACTGCCCTGACACGATGCGAGTACAAAACCATTTTTGTGCATCAAATTGAACTGTCAGAAACGTACAATATTTTTTGGACTTGTTCAGTTCATTCGGTTCGTCCGAATATAAATTCTACACTGGATTAACTTTCATTTGCTGAATACGACAATCTAAACGCATTGATACAGCAAGTGTGTACAATTCGAATGAGTAACATCGAAAAATAGATAAAAATAAAAGTCTTATACGCATCTTTTCGTCTTATCGAAAAAAAAACATAAAAACGATGTTTTTTGTCATCTTTTAAACAGTTTTCTCGTTTTGTCAAAAAGATAGATTAAAAGAGACATCTTTTCGTTATCATTTATTTAAGAATTTTGTGCTATCTGGATTAAGTAAGAAATTACAATATTGATGTAATGTTATTATTACAGTTTATATTTTGTGGATAGTTTATTTAAAATAAAATACTCAACAAATTCTTAAAATATATTAATAAATCTAGCCTTGGTTGTAGAAATCTTTTTAGAGTCATAATTATTTTTTATAATAAAAAACAAACAATTTTTAGCAAAAAATTGCATATTTTAAATTCAAAAGTGTCATTTTGTCAAAATTGAGAATATTTAAAATCGGCTACAATAAGGATTAGATTTGAATATATTTAAAGAATTTATTGGGATTTTTTGATAAACAATATGAATACGATCATTACTATAAATCATTATTTCTAAAAACCGACTAGACGCTAATAATTGTGCCGGTGCTATTTATTTTAATTAAAAATTTTATGTAATATTCATTCAAATTTGTAAAAGATTGCTTAAAATCCTGTTTAAATAAAGATAATAGTTTTCATTAAAAAAAAAAATCATAAAAGTAGACATTTTTTTGACACTTTTTTGGTGTATATTCCCTGTATATAAATAATATATTATAAATAATATTATTCGCATATTATGTTTTTTCAAAAAACAACTTTGCAAAAATTTTCTTTTCTTGTATAGGACATTCGAACTTCTAACTAACGAAAGTTTCAACAATTACTTACATAGTCGTAATAAGCAAGCAAAAATCCTTTACGTAACAATAAAAGATTTATTTAGAGTCAAAAGTAAAGTTATATGTTTTTATAATTAAAAATTAAAAAATAAATAAAAAATTTTGAGAAGGTGGTGTGCGCGCGCGCGCGCGCGCGCGTGTGTGTGTGTGTGTGTGGGTGTGTGAACCCTCCAATTCTCTGACTATGCCTATCTTATATATATAGGATGTATCCTAGTACACTGAAAGATTTGAAGTGTGATTCCTCACAAATTCACAAGGTTAGGTAATGCAAATTAAAAAGTTAAAAGTTAAATTAAAAAGTTAGAAAGTTAATTAATTTTAACTTTATTTAGTTACATTTTAGATTCTTAACTTTTTAACTTTATATAGTGATATTTTATATAGTTATATTTTCGACAACTATTAACTTTTAATTTGATTTTTTAAAACTTCATCATGTTAAAATTGAAAATAAATCACGAACATATATAAAGTTTTCGTCTTGAATTTGTGTAAGGAATTATTCCTTAAAATTTTTTAGTGAATTTAGGATACACCCTATATAGTATACAATGAAAATAGAGCATCTATATAAAAATTAATAACATAATTATTTTATCGGTTTGTCTTCACTTGTCGATAATATATATGTTATTTATTATCCATAGTAGCAACAATTCATATCAACATAACAAAAAAACATAACAAAATATTACCGAAATAAAGCCGGCAGCACAGGATGCTTGTTTTTTTATTGGATTGTTACCTGGAAGATTCTTATCATCGTATTGGCTGCAGTGCTGACAGTGCCAACATCGCAGCCAAACGCTATTTTACGATAGAGTTATTACATCGATAATAGTAACTCAAAGTCACTTGAGGAAGATGCTTAGAGTTGCAACATCGACATAAAAAGGATGTGTAAATAATGTATATAATAAAATTTAGGAATCTATTCTATTATAACTTTTAACTAAATTATAATTTTACTATAATCTATGAAATCACATTAATATTTGACAAATCTTTTTATGTTAATAAATTTACATTAATAATTTAGCTTTATTATTATAACCAGACTATAGTGCAGGGCATTTTAGAATTCTCGCAATACAACATGGACTTTATTTCGGCGATAATTAGTTATGTTTTTTAGTTTGATATGCATCGTTGCTGATATACAATAAATGACATTACTGGCAAGTAAAAATAGCTGAGTAAAATAATATTTTATTAATTTTTATATGTATAGGTGGCGATCTATTTTCATGATCACTACTGTGTACCTATTCAGTATCACACTATATACATTGTGTCATGGAGATATATATTTCGAGAACATATTTCGAGTAAAAATTATCGCAAAAAAATAAACATATTGTAATAAATTTTGTTTTCTATCGAAATGTCAAACATTAAAAAATATAACGATACAAATAAATACGTACATACTTTATTAATGCAAAATTATAGCACTTAAAATGAGAGACATAATATTCTACATCAAAAGCACCGAAGAGATATATATGTATCTGCAGATACGTATGCATCTGTATATGTGTGTATAATATTAAATAAATAATTATTTTAATAAAGATGAGCACCAACAAGCATGTATAAATAATATACAAATGGTATATATCTAAATTATATATACTATATACATATTGTATTATAGCGCTCGTTTATTTTTACTAAAATAATTAATTATTTAGTCCATATTTTCAAAACAATAATCAATTTTAAAATAATTCATCATAAAATTATATAATAAAGCAATAAAAAATTCTCAAATTATTTATGGTAAATATTTATGATCTATGCAATCTATGACCAATCATATTTATAAAATATGTAAAATAAGTCTTATAAATATTCATAAATATTTTATAAATATTGTGCGCTGTCTGGGCTAGCGGATTTTCATTTAATATATATCATTTTATTTATTGTTTCGTTAATTGGTTAATGAAGATATTAATTGTACCAATATTACTCCTAAATTAAAAACTGTAAAAAATAATATCATTTCGTATAATTTTATAATTTCATTAAAAATTATATAATATTTATTATCATAGAATAACAAAAATTATAACACAAAAGGACGATCATATTACGTACATAAATAGAAAAACAAGATGGTTTCGAGTAACAACCTCAAAGGTGATTCCCATACATACAAAAGGATTGAAGCATGATATTGTTGTTTATTGTTTCAAAACAATATAGTAGTAGTAACATGAGCACTAAGCATCTTTATATTGATACTAATTATCATATACCATATATAGTCATTTGTAAATATTATGTGTACAATCATATGATACACTTAGTAGTAATAACAGCGTCATCGTGACGTATGTGATGTATCTGCCTTACTTACCGGATTCGCGATAACGGTCACTCGATCATATCTCGTGTATGTGCAATTATAGTAAAAGAAAGCAGAAAAGGAATATTCGCGTAAGCGTTCAGGCTCTTCAATAAAAGGAAAGGAAGGAATGAGCAGTCCCTGCAGTTAGGCTAAAATTGTTGATCGGAGAATTTAGGCAGCGCATGCGCAGATATTGTGTGCTAACATATAACGACGTATAGGTCGATAACTTTTTGGATATGCGTTTATTCATATTATGATGCCCTTGTACTTTGATATTGTATTTTTTAATAAATTCTTTTCATTCGGATGCATCTATTGCCCTTAATTCATCGCAATTTTGTCGTATTTTTCATATTAATATACGTTAGGTGAGGTAGTGGGAGAACCGGCAACGTTGCCAGAGTCGCTTGTTTAGCTTGCGATGTTGCAGTTATTCGATGGTCTAGCATCAGAAGTGTAGTCCGTTTCTGGCATATTTACCGTAAATATAACCTGTTTTTACGTGTCGAAAAATTAATATTCCACTGTCCGAGATCTTCCTATACAATAATATAACGTAAGTTCATCAATTATATTATCTTGATAATGTATGGACGTAGGCTTAAATTCTCAGGATTTACGACGAGCAATCGTTGTGGGATTCGAAACGTTATGCGAATAAAACGTTTTATCAAAATTTTCTCCACTCATTTTTAATTATTTTATTCATCTTAATCCCGTTATATTATATGACATTTGAGAGATAGTGCATATTTCAAGGCTTAAAACGAAACAATTAAAATTTTTTTACTTTTAATTTTATATAATTTTTTAAAATAAATTAACCATTGGGATTAGCCGAAGCATATTGCCCATGATGTAAAAATCCATGCATTATCAAAATTAACAAATGGGCCTTAAGGCCCAAATCTATGGAAGCATTTGCTGTTGCTATAGAACTTTAACATAGCAAGGAAACCATTTTAAATAACCTCGTGTACGCCATTTTGTTATTGTTTCTTTTAAAATATGTATTCGACTATTTCATTAATTTAAGGTTAATAGAACTTTTTATTATGCGAGAAGTATGATTCATTTGTTACATATATCATACTGTAATGTATAAATCAATAATATACAGGTACATAAAATTCATGAAATTTGATAAATATGTCATAATAATTTTTTGAAATCTTAGATATTATATAGATACAAATAATATTGTATATAGGTCTGCCTAATTTGAACTCCGCAGCCAAAACGCAGCCATCGACAAAAAAATTCAATGTAAAATTTCATGAACTGTTGATAAGCGTCGCTCAGACTCGTATCAACACTTTACAGTCTCCGAAATCTTATCCATATTGATTTTTTTGCGTCGATGGCTTTGCGTTTTGACTCCGAAGCTCAAATTGGACACGCCCGGTATATGACCTTCAATGACCTTTTTCTACAAATTGTATTTGTCGTTCATCAATAATATGTAATCGAAATATCATACTGATCGATTCAAACACGCGTAATGTTAGTTTTAAAATATTTTTTTATTTAGTCTAACCTATTTTTGTAGAAATTTTCCGATATATGCCCCACACACACACACACACACACACACACACACACACACACACACAGAAACACACACACACATACACAAACACACACTATGAAAACACACTGTTACTATAATTGTATTCATAAAAATATGAAGGTTATGAATGCACAATATTTCGTTATCAGTCTTATATTTGTATGTTAAATATATTCAAGTATAAAAGGCTTCGTGTCTTTTGTGACTGTAAATTTGACGTTCACAATTTTTTTTTATAGTAATAATAAATATTTTGGTGTTTATTATCTAGTGTCATATCTTATGTTAGATCAGAGAATAATGTATTTGGTTATAATCAATTATTGTAAGATTTTATCTTTGTAAATAGATTTTACAACTAAAATATGATACATTTAAAGATAATTTCACATTTTTTAACATTGTTGCGATATAGGCGACATAGTAGCAGATGCGCAGATGCCAAATCTGAACCGTTACCCCAGCACCAAATGGGTGGAGGGGACACGTACATGAGCCACATATATATGACACATATACGTGGCTCTTTCTTAAGGCCATCATACGTACAAAAATTTTAGTCTGTTAGGCCATAAGCAAATCGACTAATCACAATCGTAATCTCACGTTTTAAATCCTTGACTATGATTAGTAAATATGTTTACAGCTTTACAGTTCAATTAAATTTTTTTTACGTGTATGGTTTTTAGTTCGTGTATGTATCTCTCTACCCATCTGGTGCGGGAATGGTTCAGATCTGGCATGTCCGCACAGTAGTCTAGTATTTGTTGTAAAGGTAACAAGAGATGGCGCTACTTGTTCAGTTGACCTTTCCAGAAAATACTGCGCATAAAATTAAATCTTAAAAATACAAATTATATTTTTGACATTAAAAGTTTCGATATTTTAAGATTAAAAAAATTTTGTATTATATCTATTAATTTTCTGTATATTATATCATTTAGATTTTTCAAACATGAATTGTTATGTTTTCATAAACTATGTATAATGTATTATAATAAATAGTAAAAGGTCAATACATTAACGAGTTATAATTAGGTGTACTAAATAATATTTATTAATCACAAATTATAATTTTCCGACAATAAGTTTCAATGGTATGTTTCAATTATACTTAGTCCTTATCAATCGTTGAAACTTACCGTCGGAAAATTATAATTTGTGATTAATAAATATTATTTAGTATACCTAACTATAGTTCATTAATGTTGACCTGGGTTTTACTATTTATTAATTTTTTGTAAGTTATACGAACGAAAAGAATTGATATTATTTATATTGTAATATATATAATGTGTATAGATTTATATTGAACTTATTACTTTAATGGAATTGTTTGAATGAATTACAAAATTTTCATATGTGCTTTTTAATGCAGTAATAAAGCAAATTGTTATTATTAATGAAACATTCGGCAGTATTCTTGTTGTATTTTAAAATTTAATATTAAATTTTTTACACTATGTTCACAAATTTGTCGATGGACATTATATTCCATACGAATATTATTGTTCATACATAATTATACAAAAAGAGAGATTTTTCGATTATCTGAGGTTTTTTTTAATAATATTAAAATTACAAGGAATTTAACGTTTAACCAATGATGAGAGCCGAGGTTATGTTGAGTCTGCTGTGAATCGTGTGTCAGCGTGTTAGTGATCACATAATTAGTAGACGCTACAAGTAGACAGAGAATATTCGATACATCTAGTGTGTTTTCCAACAAGCGACAAAGTGCGACACAGTGATCATATCGTCTTTGTTTATCATTGGTAAACAAGGATGTAATGATCCATTGTGTCACACCGTGTCATTTGTGTCGCTTGATGGGAGGCACACCTAGTTTGACTAACTTCAATAATTCAATAATTTAAAATTCGCTAAAAAAGGGTAGTAATTTTTTATCGCGAATGTTTGGTAAATTGTAAATTTTCCGGACTCTATTTTTTTTTAATTGCGTAATAAGTATTATTGTAATAAATATTATTGGTTCCATTATTGAGAAAAGAATATAATTTAATTCTGATAGTATTCGCACTGGACCATTTGGACATGTGAGAAAAAACAAGCGTATAACAGATAAAATAGAAGGAAGAGGAGTCGAATTCATTGAAGTAGGAATTTATAAGATGTATGAAAGAATTTTTTAAATAAGATGATCGAAATAGCTGTGCTCTTCTATTGAAATAATCGCTCTTTTGTGCTAAAAATTTCCCTTTTTTGCGTATCAGAAAATATAACTTCTATAATATCTCTCTCTTGGGAAATAAAAAGAGGGATAGGTCAATTTATTTCAAATATCAAGATTATTCTTGATTGTATCCGATTAATAAAAAATCCTATGAATATTGTATAATTTGACATTAGATTTGTTTTATTGAAGTTTTGACATAAGCATACTTGGACGATATATGTACATTAAGGCAGGACTGTGGTTTAGAAAAACGATTTTTAAGAGATTAAACTTTATGATTTTTTAAAAGTAAAATGTTAAAAATAAAATGTAAGATTTTGAATACATTTATTTATATTTAAACATGTATTTTTGAAAGTCTCTGAGCTCAATATTCTCGAAGCTACAAATTGTTACACATCTTGTTTAGTAATGATTGGAGGATTTCTATCCATTTTGAACAAACCAATAACAAAGTTTTAAGTGATATGCTATATGATCATAGCATATAAATTCATATTCAATTTATATGATATTACTATTGCCTTTACTAGAATCAATTCAATATCTTTAAAGTTTATTAATATTTTTGTACTTTTTTATTGAGTAAATTTTTTTTAATAAGAACTTTGTTGATGTTTACAATGCCGCCATTTTGTTACATTTTCATATAATTTTAATAAATGATTTATTAAAACCGTATATGTGAATACACAACAAGTAAGAATTTAAAGTCCATAATGATCGAAGCTGGATCTTTAATATTTAAATAATTCAATGTGAATTATATATACTATATATGTACAAGCATATATACCATATTTATAATCATTCGAACTTAATACAATTTTATTTGTCATTAAGTCTATCTTTTTTCCACCTCAAGTTCTGAACTAGTGTACACCGCTGCAATAAATTAGCGTAAGACAACTATAGTTTGTTTCTAACTTATTGTACTAGTTCAGAATTAGTTCAGAATTATTTGAATAAGAACAGATCTCTAATACAGTCAATAGCGCCATTCATAGGTCTGTTGCGGGATTCTAATGTTTTATCGACAATTGTCGCTATCATTAACTAGCGACAGCTAATGAGAGCCATGATTTCTTTCAGGATTGTCCTGCCAATTGGTCCTGACAATTATCGCTAGTTAACGATAGCGATAAGATAAGATAGTCGATAAGAATCTTGCTATTGTCCTTTTTCGAAGAATTTTAAACTACTTTTGAACTATAAGTTAGAGTGCACAATAAGTTAGAGTGAAATAAATTATATCTGTTTCACTCCTATTTATTGCACTAATGTAGCTTATTACATTTGTTTAACTTTTCCCATAACAAAAAACGTCACAGTTACATCACAACAATCATAGTTATATCATGATAACGTGCAAATGTCCGCTTTATCACAAATGTGATGTTATAGCAATGTAATGATGATGTGCAAATATCTTTGTAACATGTGTTATTTTGTTGACAATCTCACGATGACATTATATTTTCTTCCTATTGTGATTCTATTATGACGTAAATGTGACCCTTTGCTATAGGGGTTTATTATGAGAATATAATTCACTTGCACACTGTTGCAATTACTCACTGCCAATCACAGCGACTTTTGTTACACATTAAGATAATTTTTAAAAAGACGTTCCTTTTATCTAACAATAAGATAAAAGGAACAATCTAACAATAAGATAAAGATAAGATAAATTGAAGATAATATATATCCCAATCTAGATAAAGATAAGATGTAGTCATTTCTTCATCTAGACAATAGTCTAGATAATAGAGGAAGATCAATAGCTGTTTTTTGACCTCCAACCAATTTCCATTAAACAATTTTTTTTTGTATTGTATGATCATTAGAAATGTCAACAATAATCATTATACGGAAAAAAAAACAAATTTCTACTTTATCAAATTATAGCTAAAATATTAAGAAATCGTAACATAATTGTAATATTTGTAATCAGGAGAATTGATTACTTCTTACTAAAGAATGATTTTTTTTTTAAATAAGCAAAATAGAATGTTTTATTCGATCCACACTGTAATGTAGCTCAGGCCTGTCTAAGCTCCGGAGCGAAAACGCGAAGCTATCGTCGCAAAAAAATTCAATATGAGGTTTCAGTAAGATTTCAGAAAATATAGTGTTAACCCTCCGTTGGTCCGTCCCAAGGTGGACTTTCATGATGTGTCACAAGATGGGGTCGATCTCTCATTTTTTATCTAATTATTGTACAAAATAAGTGAAAGAAGTAAATGATAACATGAAACTTTATTTATGTTATCCCCCCCCTGTTTATTTATAAATAAAAATATAGTTTTATGCATTTTTATATTTCATAAATTTATATTTTAAATTAAACAAAAATGCTTTAACTGATACTATATAAATAAATTGCAGTCTTGGAATATTTTATTGGGTCATCTAAAAACCGCGGATACTTTTTAGATGACCCAATATATATATATTATAGAAAGATACAATATAAAAAAGTTTTTAATTACAGTAAGTCAAGTAAGAGCGTGGTCGACCAGCATGGTGTTGCACCATTTCGTATTATTAGCCTTGAGATAGGTTCAAATAGTTTCGTACGATATATCTAAACCTTTCTGCTTCAATTTTGCTTGTCCTTGACGCAGTGTGAAGCCGCGAAAACAGATTCACTATTTTTTTATCGTCTTTTTTGTCCACTTTGCATATCGAGCCACGTTCCGGTAAATCATCGACATTTTTTGCCACATTATATCGCACCCACTTCTGTACGAATGATTTTTTCATATATTTAGTAGCCGCTAATTGTGACATTTTTGGATGAGTGTAGAGGAATACAGCTTCATAGCGTGATGCGTATTTGGTATTCATGGCGCTTAATGTGATTCTCTTAAGAAAGTTCAATGACAACTGAATCTTCTTTGATAGTGCATCAAGAACAAAAATGTCCTCTATGATTCATGATAGATTTAGGGCGATATCTTTTATTAACTTTGAGTAAGGCCGACCATGATCTTACTTGACTTATTGTAGCTTATTGCCGTAATAGTCTCAAAATAGCAAACAAATAGTAAATATCATTATAAAATGTAAAATTTTATTTAAATTTAAATCATAAAAGCAGCGTGAGCATAAGCAAGCTCTGATATAAACAAGAATTGAAGGAATATGTCACTTACCTATATGATTTCGACCGCTAATGTCCGTTTCCATCAATGTAGATTAACTTTAATCTCGGCTCAACTTACTCTTCTAATTCTAAAGATTAGAAAAAGACGAAGAGTAAATTGAACCGAGATTAAAGTTAATCTACATTGATGGAAATGGGCATAAGACATTTATGCCTGTTTCTACCAATGCAGTTTAATTTTAATTTCGGTTCAACTAATTCTTCACCTTTTTCTAGTTTTAAGAATAAGAAAAAGATGAAGAGTCAGTTGAATCGAGATTAAAGTTAATCTGCATTGGTGGAAATGAATTCAAAAAAGGTTAACCGTGATCACATAACTGTAACATAAACAGTGCATATGCAACATAAAATAAATGAACTGTGGGGTCATTTTTATCCCAACCTTACCAATGGAGGGTTGATCGCTCAGGTTAGGTAGTGTGCATGTGTGCAGATGCGAACTACATAGCTGCGATTTTTAGTTTGTGTGATCATTAAAGAATAGCGAATTCGTGAGTATGAAGCAATTTTTATAGAGAATTGTGAGGACTTATCTAGAGTAAGTGAAGGAGAGGCTGAGCATAAAGCGAAAGACAAGATATCTGAAGATAAGAGGTAAGAAAAAAAGAGAGGTTAGGATGCCAGAAGACGCGGAAAGAACAGACAAGGTGGGCAAGGGAAAGATAGACAGGGAAAAGAAATTAGTTTCTGAGGAAAAGGATAATGGAAAAGAGGTATTTAATTAGGCGCTTCTAGTAAGAGAGAGAGAGAGAGAGAGAGAGAGAGAGAGAGAGATAGCGGAAGTAGAAAAGAGGAAAGAAAATTTACGAATAAATTAAGGAGGATTAGGGTCATGTGCAAGGAGAAAAAGATAAGATGGGAAGATAAAAAGATAAGAAGAGTTTTAGGATCGGTTGTTCCACCTTAAATTTTACCTATTAGGCAATCCGCGCACGTAATTGGGTAATCTTGTTACTTACAGGTAAAATTTATCAAAAGGTGAAACAAACTGGGTCTTAAAGTTAAGGAAAGACTGTGGAAGGAAAAATTAAAATGTTAAAGGAAAAGGTGATAAAATGAGGGGGGAGAGAAGAGAGAGAGAGAGAGAGAACTGATGTAAGGATAAATAAAGAAATGAAGAAGAAATAAGGAGAGGTTAGAAACTTCAGAAAAAATGTACAGGGAAAAAATAGAAGAGATGGAGGAAGGAAACAAAAATGGGCATTTAAGAAGGATGGAGAAAGAGAAAGAAGAGGGAGAGCATATTTAATAAGAGCAGGAGTGTGATAAGCAGAAGAGGGGAAAGAACAAAATTTTCGGAGGTTTAAGTGTAAAGGAAGTAGAAATATTAAAGAAAATGGTCACGGAAAAAAAATCAAAGTAAGAAAACGTAACGTGATAAAGGAGTATTAAGGTCAGTAAAGTGCTTATTGAGCAACGAAAAGAAAAATCAGGCTTGGGCAAAAGATTTGATAAAAGAAAAGATTGAGGTGAAATATCAAATAAAGAGATATTAGAAGAGTGGATAAACGTTGCTCAGACACGTATCAATACTTTACAATCCCCGAAATCTTAGAGAATATTTATATTGGTCGTAATCTGTAAGAATTGAATAATCACAGTCGAGTCCCTTACATTCAAATGAAAGGGGAATACTCGAATGTGGTTAATTTTTACAGATTACAATATATGATATACGGTTACAGCCAATATAAATGCTTCCTTACTCACATTGATTAACTTTTTTGCTTCGATGGCTTTGCGTTTTGACTCCGAATTTTTTATAGGAATTGTGTCTGAAATTAAACTGATAATAAAAATACTATATACTAATAATAAAAATACTCATTTTTATTCTCATTAACCGCGTTTTATAGTCTTTATATTTGTCAGAAATTTGAACACGAGATAAATATGGATAGAAACGTCGTATAGTGGTAGACGAAAGAACTAGTTCGATATAACACATTTAACATGATATTGATGTAAATCATGATAGCAAATCTGCTAAGTTTTTTATGATTCTTATCCGATTTTTATCATCTTTTTGTCATCATATAAGCTGATAAATTTTTTTTTATATTTATATTTTTCATTTTTTATGCAATATAATGTGACATAATGACATTTAGTTTTGGTTTAGTGTCTGACAACACATTTGTTTCAATATGCAATGTTCAAAAGCTACTTTATATCAAAAACTTCTGCTTGATTTTTGCTGCATTTTTTATTATTATCTTTGCATGAAAATTACTAATCGTTTCCTTCTACATTTCTACTAACTCGGACAGCAAATCATACTCGGTTACTGCTGAAGTTCTGCCACCATAGTATGCAGCATACAATTTGCAATATGTGATCTTGGTAGACTTGGCTATTTGGATTATGATCTGCTGAATAAAAGATATTATATGTTAGGCTCAATGACCATATTTACACGAAGTTATAATGTTATTAATCCAATTTATACCGAAGTTATAACATTCGATGCTATAACTACTGACGTTAAATGCTATGCAAAAACATTTTACGACGAAGTTGTTACATTGATGTAGTATTATAACATAAAGTCGTTTAGTGAAGTAGCTTAGTTATTATATCGACATTAAAAGGATGTGTGAACAGCTGCAATTGTATTATAACTTCGTAATCGGTCCGCGTAAATATAACCTAAAAATTCCTTTGCTTTGTTGATTTGTTGATTTCTTTTATTATTTTAGTTGGAAATAAAATAAGTCTGAACGTGTAAACGTGACTCAATTAAATAGGAATTATAATGGCTGTTTTTCAGCTAGGACACAGAACATTACACTGTGTTCCACTGTGTAAGATACCTGTGGGAATGCAGAATTTCATAATACCAGAGAGCATTTTAGTCTTCCATTCTTATTCTTATGATTATATTTAGCGCATCAATAGATTTATGATTTTTATTTCTTAAATTATAATTTTTTTAGAATTGGCGATTTTTGACGATTTTATTGTAAAATAAGTAATAAATATGGCTACCAAATAATTTTTTGAAAAGTTGGTAATATTGACATGTTTTATACGCTCGTACTTATTATAGCTTTTTACAGTGTCGAGCAGTAGAACACTGTGTAAGACGGTATTACACTGTGTCATCTGTGTCTACGTTGTTGAAAAACATCCAAAATCAGCGTTTATACTAAATTGTTTAGAAGCCGTGTAAACGTATTAATCGATATTGTAACTATTAACGTTAGATGCCATGTAAACGTAGTATGTGTAACTTAAAAATTCACTTTACTTGTTAACTTATATTCTTTCATTATTTACATTCTTTCATTATTTCAGCTTGATAGAAATAAGATAAGTCTGATAAGTGTAAACGCAGCTCACTTAATCTGTAGAGGACAGGAAATCAATTTCGGCTTTTAATAATTCAAGTGAATTTAATATGATCAGTGTCCTTTATTTTATTTTATCGTTTGAGAAGATATTAGATATGTGACGTTCAAAAGTGAACGAAGAATGGAGGGAAAGATAAGAAAAAGAAACTCTAGATCTATTCTTTTTTCATTTCAAGTTCTAAACTGGTGTATACTAGTGCAATAAGTTAGAGTGAGACAAGTACAGTTTGTTTCACTCTAACTTATTGTACCAGTTTCTTATCAGAATTCTTTCAAGAAGAAGAAACCTTCTATTTCACAAACAAATTCGCGTCATTTTTTTTAACATTTGTTTTAACATGACGATCTAAGATGCGTCCGGGAAGATGCTATTAGCATTATTTGTATCATTTTATCTTCATCATTTATTTGTTTATTATACGTAAAACAAAGATAGAATGATATAAATAATACTAATAGCGTTTCTCCGAACGTATCTCTTGCCTAGCACAGGAAAGCAAACACATCGGCACCAGTCATCTCTTTCCTTCCAGTTAGCAAATAACTCAAAATACCAAAGACAATGTGTAGTGTGTTCAAAACATTCTATTCGCAAAAGAACCTCATTTATCTGTTCCGACAATCTCTTGCGCTGTATCATGTCTTAAAATTTATCACAAAGAATTTTTGAATTTTATACTAAAATATATCATTTTTGTTATATAATAATAATATAATATGTATATAATTTATATTTTTCTTATCTATCTAGAAAATCTTTATATAATAATATAATGATATAATGTATTTTTATACCATTATAAAAATATGAAAATAACTCTAACAAAAATATTTCAATAACAAAGTTTTAAAACAAAAAAAATTTTTTCCTTTTCGTTTCGGATAGGAAGCTGATTTATCATCGGCTCTAGAACAATCTCAACTTTTTCATAGTTTATTACTATGGTATATATTTCAAAATTCTAAATCAGAAACTGTAAAAGTCCGAAATTCACTCCGCTCTCTAAAAAAAGATCAGGTAAAAGTTATAATATTAACATTACTAAATTGAAGTTTAGAATTTATATAATGCGTGTAAACGTACTAAATAATGGATTTTAAGTTATGGTCTATCAAAGGTATAAAACTGCTCTTGTAAAACTAGTACGTAAAACTAGTATTTTGATACGTTTTAGACATTCTTTAAAATGTGTGTCTCATTCAATCCCATAACTTTTCAATTAATTTGAAAGAGAACAATATTGATACAGAAATGATCATTTTGATGTTTCTATTCAATATCACGCGCGAAAATGATGGGATTGAATGTGATATATTTTCAAGGATTTTCAAAACATATTAAAGCTTTGCTAGTTGTATTACTAAAGAGTGCAAGTTTTATATCTATTTAATACACACAATGGCTTAAGAATTATCTATTATTGAGTCTGATGTCCATGACATCTTTTGTTTACTAGATTATAAGCTATATCATATGTGAAAATTAACTCATTTTACCATCCAACGGGATTCTTTATCTTGAAAATTTTCTAGGTCAGAACAAACCGCTTAAACAATGAGAGTGAATTAATTTCTCAAGATCAAAATTACAAAATCTATATTATGGTCAGGTATTGGACCTAAGATCGAAGTGAGCTGACGAAAATCGATCGTCCTACAATACGGTGAAGAGCTACATGCTATTTCCCCCACCATGGACTCTGTCATTGGTGCGCCGAGCGAAAGGGAAGGGTTCTATTCATCAACCGTTCAATAAAACGAATCCGAGACGAAGATTCTATGTGCAAATGGTTAAAAGATTTTATATGAACGTTGGATATTATCAAGAAGGTGATTATATATTGGGCCCAATATACCTAAGTAATTAGGATTATGCAATTGTATAACAGTAATTATGCTAAATTTATACTACTCATGGCAGAGCGGTAAAATCAATAAGATCTTATTTGTATGCACGTGCTCAATTCGAATATGAATAATTTATTTTACAATACATATATTTTCATAAAAAGGAAAAATTCGAATGAAATGGTGAATGCAGCTGTTAGACAAGCCATGTTTTTGGATTTGATGCCAATGGCAAATAAGAGACTTAATCTAGAATTATGAATTATTGTACGCATTTGCAGTTGCTCCAAACCAACGTAAATGGAGGCGACATTTTTTGAAAAATAAATGCCCATATATATATGCCAGTTAAAATAAAGATTTCCTTATTGCGCAGCGAATCGGGAAACGTCACAAGCGCAGTTTCTGCTCGCATTTTTTGACGCTTCGTGCACACTCGGCAATCTCCGGGATGGAAACTCGGGGCCTAAGTGCAGTGTACTTCACGTTCGATGCGCAGATCTGTCGATGACGTTGAGGCTAGTTCGCGCGGTTTCTTTAACTCGTGTTTGATAATACGAAGGCAGCGATGCGGGGAGCGGCGATAATGATATACGCTCATTCGCAATGTTCCGCAAACCTGTTCTGTTCTCCAAGTGTCACTGTACGCTTCGTGGCGTCTCGTTTGTACTGAACGAACGTCACTAATAAAGCGTACTCTTTGTAATCACAGTTCCTCTGTGCGTTCTCGATCTCATTCTCTTCGATGCAAAATAAATCTGCTTTGCTCAAGGGGCATGGTCTTTTTAAGGTGACACACACACTTTTTAAGTGATTTCACACGGATAAGTGCGTTTCCGTCTCAGATTGCACGACAGCATGACTCGCCGTGATGGCTTTCACCTGAATTAAAAAAAAAAAAAAAAAAAAAAGAACCGCAAAATTATAAACGCGAGACCACGAAGAATAAAAGCCGTTCCTTCTTTAAATGTACACCTTTTATATTTGTAGAAGGAACACGCTGTACAACTTTCAGTGGGAGATACTTGTCCGCGGTCCGCCATCTTTCGTCTCGATAAGGTCAGGGCCCTTGGCCCTCTAGGCAGGGGCCTGTTTGTGTACCGTTCAATGTCCGCGACATTAACACAATTTCCGCGACAATTTGTGTACGCATTCGACGTGCGAATCTTTTATTTTATCGGGACACGTTGAATTTATGCGCCAGTCAAAATAGTGACCTCGTGCACGATGGGCATCGATCCAGAATAAAACGCGCTTGCGCGTAGATGGTACAGTAAGCGTCATAATGTTAATGCTTTCGTTCAGCGAGTAACCTCTATACATCGATTGCTAAATCAAGAATAAACGACAGTTATATTGAAACATTAAACAGATATGAATTTCGTCTGGGCTCCAAAAAAAGAGACGTACCTCCTTGTAAAAGACTTAAAAGAGATTAAACGTACTATATGTACGGAAAATAGAGAAGGGGGGGGGGGGAGAGAAGAGAATATTTCGAACATAAGCCATTTTGATATGTAAGGTTTGTTCGCTCGAAATATATAATACACGTAATATATAGAATATAGAATAAAATCTTCCACGAAGAGGACGTTTTGGAATGTAAACTTAAACATTATTAAGTGAAAGAGATTCTTTCTTTTAGTTTGGAATAAAAAACTTATTTTTCGTGTGCAAAGTTTACTGACAATGGAATACTCGTCTCCGTACTCTCACTTGTTTTGTCCTTAAAGATGTCTCAACAATGGATGCTTTCCATTTAGTGACACATAATTTTAGACATTCTATCTTTCTCGATATTCAGAGAATAACAAAGATGTAACGCTTATGTCGACTTGTGTCATCAAATGGAACCTAGTTGTTGTTCAAAACTGAATATCGATCACGTAACGTTTTCTTCAGAATGGAAACGCGAAAAATGAAAATTTTTATGTATGTGTATGTACATATGGAGAGGTGAAAGTGATGTAAGTCACTTTTATGATTTCGAAAAACAAAAGATTCTTTCAGTACTTGTTTCAGTAGACATCACCTCAAGTCGAAGTTTAAAAAAGTGACTTACATCACTATCGTTCTTTGACTACTTTATGTATACACATACATACAAAAAAATTTCACTTCACGTTTCCGCCCTGGGGAAAAAGTTACACATGATTAATTTCCTGCTTGGTACCTGTTGTCAGTCTATCATGAGATTGCCTCGCGCGTGTAGATTTCTGCCGCCTGATAATGAGAACATTCTATTGACGGAACGGAAGTGGAATACGGTTACAGTTGATGTCAGTCTGCTGACATTTCTGATCAAATTTGCTACTAATCCGCCGATATTCTGTTAACATTTTACATATTGAGTACATAAAAATTTTCACTTTTCACATTTCTACTTTAGAGAAAAAGCTACATGATCGATATTCTCAGAATTATATCTGTCGCGTTTCCTTTCTCTTTCTCGTCTTTTTATCGTATTAATTTATTATATCCGGTTTCGGTATAGAAACGGATTTTATATAGAAAGGTTACTCAAGAGACACAAACAGTGTCTCAACTATAATGATGCCGACTCTACGATTGGCTACTTTTTTCGTTGACTATACTTTCGGGAACATAGTTGATGACGCGGCATCACTGCCAAATACATATACGCGACAATGGCGCTGTCAATCGAGATATGTGAAATGAAACGTGCCTGTCTCATAATTTATATTTTAGGGATATTAAATATGATTTTGAAATATTTTCTAAAGCAGCTTTAATAATTGAATATTTTTATTATAAATGATCAAACTGAAAAAATATTAAATTTATGATGTAATATTAAAAAGAAAATTATACTTCAGTCAATATTATACATCATAAAGTATGTTAGCAATTATTAGCAGCAAGAAAGAATCAAATTTAAACAAATATAAATGCACTGTTTTACGATTGTAAAAATTTTGTGATAATAAAGATTTATAAATATATTTAGTGGAGTATCAATTGTTTTCATTAATCTTCTAAATTACCTTTGGTTTAACAGTAATCGAATTAACATGATCTCTGACAATATATAATGTATGTATGTATGTGTGCGAGCGCGCACACACACACACACGCACGCACACAGGCGCACGCACGCGCACACAATGATATAAATACAGATATATATTAAGTATATAGAATAAAATTAATACTTGGTGTATACATTTCTCATGTAGTTTTCTATCTAATTATAGATTGAAAGATATTTGATAGTTAAGATAAATGAACAGTAACATTTTATAATGGAGAAAGCACGAACTGGAATAGTGGACAATTCAGAGTCTAGTTCTACAGTCTCAAGTGTCAATAGAATTGATATTGATGAACTGTCAAAGGAAAAGGAAGAAGAATTATTATTTTGTGAGGAAGAAGGAGATGATGAAGATACACTATCTGATGATAGTTTACGCTTGAGATTATCTGACGAGGAGGATGCTGAGCAAGATACTACAGTAAATGATACAAATATCACGAAATTAAAATCGCAGAGTAGAACAATTGGTATGTAACTATTTGTTATTTGTGAGAATTAGATTGTACATATTACTAAATGTTATGAAATAATTTCTGAATGGTACCTTGATATATTTTTTCCATTGTATTTAATGGAATTTAATGGAATTTAATGGAATTATATTTAAAATAATTTACAAAACCTAAAACATTTATAAAAGTATTATATCTAGAAATACGAAATACAAATGCTACAGAGAGAGAAAGAGAGAGGGGGGGAAGGGAGAGAGAAAAAAGTAGTTATGCTTTTTAAATTATGATTAAATAAAACAGAATTGTTTTTATTTACTGAAATGACTGTATTTGTTCGCATCTATATTAATATTGTGATTTTAGAACAACCAATTTTAGATACAATCGTAGAAGAGACATTATCTTCTGATCTGCAGCAGACTGTGGAAAAAGTTTCTAAGCCTGATATTGAAAAATCAACGCAAGAAATATACAACACAGGTAATGTTTGTATGAAAAGCTATATTAAATAATTATAACTGTAACATAGTAAATAGTTAGAGAGAGAGAGAGAGAGAGAGAGACTTAGTTTTCACAAAAAGAATAGTGCAAGTTTCTGAATTGAATTTGTATAGTCTCTTCCTGTATTGTTCCTCATCTTAAAGGCACTAAAAGCAAAGAAGGAAATCAATTATGTCATCTATTGCAGCAGTAAAGATTCCAGGAAAATCAACATTAGATGAATACATATCCGAAAACAAACAAATACAAGATAGTATATATAATTTGGAAAATACCAGAGCGACTGTTAATGAATCTAGTGAAAAGTGTACGTTCACATCTAGCAAAGACTTAAAAATTATAGATATAAAGAATGAGTGTTCAAGTATAACAGCTGAACAACATATAACATCAAAAAATGATAATTTATCTATAATAAATAATTGTACACAAACAGGTAATCTTCGAAATGCAGGACTAACAATTCACAATGAAAAAAATCTAAAAGAGACAGCCAGCGATAATAAAGAAACAATTACGACAAATACCTGTGAGTTAAATAAATTAGACAATGTAGACAGTAATAAATCTTCTGTAGATTCTAATATTAAGATTTATAATGGTGAAAAATCGTCTACAACTATTTCTAACAGTAATGATGATAATTTAAAAGATAAAATAATAGAAAAACATATTAAAAATGATAATCAATCTTCGAAATGCTCATATGCCGAATCTAATGTTACTTCAGATTATATGGATTTAAAATCCGGTAATTCTAATGATAATAATAATTCATCATCTCATAAAGACATTATTGCACATAAAAATAAAAACAATAATTTAGAGTCTGTGGACATAACAGAAAGCAAAAATACATCAAAAATCACAGAAAAAGTAACGAATATTTCATTGACACAAAATCAAAATAATTTATCCAATATTAAAGACAATGCAGAAGTAAGGAACAAAGACAGTGATACTAATGATAAATCTGTAATCGAAACTGTAAATAATCCATTAGGACAAACCCTTTTATTAACACTTAACGATGTAAATGATTCTGATAACGATAATGGAACTAAAAATGTTGACACTGTTATTCCAAGAAGAAAACGAATTAAAAAAATAGTCGATACAGTACAAGATCATGCCGAGGAAATACAAGGTAGGAAATATTTAACGTCAAAAACAGAATGGCATTTCATCAATTTCTGTAATTAAAAGCAAAGAAAAAAATAAAACAGTAAACAAAACAATCTGATAAAAATCTTAACAATTTTGCGTAGTCAAGTACAATATTACTTTATGATTTCTAAGTGGACTTATGGATGATTTATATATGCAATTTTTGATTGACCGCAAAAATTTTTCAGAAAATATTATGCATGAAATATTCTGATATATTTATACGTATTTAATATGCGATAAATATATTGAGAAAAAAGATATTAGAGATAATTATTTTAAAATTTAATTCTATTAATATCAATTACAGAATATATATATATTCTAACATAAATAATTTGTACATATTCTTTGCGTGCTTTGTTCTCAAATATAAAATCTCTTATGTGTTATTTGTCATTCTTGTTTATACTTTTTAGTACATATGTTAGAATATTTTTGTATTTTATTATTTTATATTTTATTATTACAGAGGAAAAGGAGAGTAGACGAGAAAAACGGAAGACTGCTAGAAATGCAGAAGAGATAATCAAGAAAAAGTATCTTAATAGCGACAGCGATTCTAACGATAATACAGAACAATTAGTAACAATAAATAATAAATTGAATCAGGATATAATTCCTGTGCCACCTTTAGTAGCGATAAAACGTAATTGTTCAGAAAGCGAGGTATTTAATGGAATTAAAAAAGCGAAAATGAATATTAATTCTGAGGAAAAGAAAGATGTCACACAATTATCTTTCATTGAGAAATTTTTTCGGAGAGATATTAGAGAGAAATTACCAAAACTTACACAGGAGGTAAAAAAATAGTTACATTAGAATAAAATATTTTTTAATGATTTGTTATATCTACGAAAAATCTCAATTAATTACGAAAACTATACCTTATTAAATATTACTTTTTTATGATTAATATTATTTTAATGTTTAAGGAATTGGAAGAGCTTCTGATTCAAAAGATCGTCGAAACGATTGCGATGCGCAGTGAAATTGGACAACTTAGAGAACAAGCACGCATATCAGAAAAATATCAGGAAATAACGCGTACAAGAATGGAGCAATTAATGAAGCAAGTAAAAGATTTCGAGACAGTTCTGCATCGTAATGAGTCAGACCGTCGTGCAAATCCCAATAAATCTATCGCCCCTATAAAGATAAACAGATCCGTAGGCTTGCAAGTCAACTTCATAACGGTATTTATTTATCGCAGAGATATATTTTAATATTATTATATATTTCCACAGTATTTTTTTGAAATAATGTTAATTGCGATTAAATAGGAACACGGAATACAGAACTTACGGCAGACTGCAAATCTCAAATCTGCAGTAAACATCGTAAACAACAATAGTTCTCCATCTTCTGCTGAAACAAATAACAATTCATCAAGTCCAAGACGTGGTGGAATCAAAGTAAGATCGCCGCGGCCTGTAGTGACTATGCCTACTCCTGTAATGACACAAAGTACAGCTCAAACAGCGCCTCTTATTTCAACTGTGACACCCGCGGCTTTAGTTGTTGCTAAACCCTTGGAATCTCAACACACTTTAACGTTGTCCAATCAGCCTACGAATATGAAGCCAATCTTAACTACTGTAAGTAATATGAAAACTATTAACATTTATAACTAATCATCAAATCATAAAACTTATAAATTATAATTTTACATTAATTAATACAAACTTTATGCAGTCGCAACAGCAAATTCAGTCGCAGTCACAGGCTATTGTCTTAAATGGTAAAATAAGTCAATTAAATCGTCCGATAGCTCCAAAACCAAGAAATAACGATCTTATTGATCTTACGGATGAGGAAGAAAAAAATAAATGTATGTTCATATATATTCACTCGTAAAAAATATGAGTACTATATCGATGTATTAGCCCATATTTTTTGCGGGTGATTATATTTTTCTATATATATGCTAAATATTACACACACACACACACACACACACACACACACACACACACACACACACACACACACACACACACACATATGTATATACAGGGTGTCAGGAAATAATCGCCAAATATTTCATGGACAGGTAGAGTGGACTAAACTGAGTCGAAAAGTTCTCCACCATTTTGCAATTTTCGCAATAGTTAACAAGATATTAATTACTAAAAATTGCCGAAAATTGATCTTTAATAATTTTTTACTCAAATACTATTAAATTTATAGAAAAATTACAAGAGACAAAAATTGTTTTTTTTTTTCATAAAACTTTAAGAATTTTTTTAAAATTTTTTCAGAATTTTTTAATACTGTATTTTCTCATGTTGATAAAAATAAGAAAATGTATAATAGTACTAAAAAGTTAATAAAAAATTCTGAAAAATTTTTAAAGCTGTATGAGAAGAAAATAAACAATTTTTGTCTCTTGCAGTTTTTCTGTAAAGTTAATAGTAGTATTTGAATAAAAAATTATTGATCAATTTTCAACAATTTTTACTAATTAATATCTTGTTAACTATTGCGAAAATTGCAATTGGTAGAGAACTTTTCAACTCAGTTTAGTCCTCTCTACCTGTCCGTGAAATATTTGGTGATTATTTTGGGACATCCTATATATACCGGGTGTTTCAGACCACTCGTACCACCCTTTTATCTTCACAAGATAAAGTCCAATTAAAAAAGTGTTTAGGCAAAACTTGTAGGGTTAATTAGGTCTTTTTAAAGACCTATTTACTGGCGCTATGAGTTTGACCTTGGGTGGTGCCGCTAAGGTCAGGTCAAGGTCACATCGATTTTTTTTAGTGGAACACCCCATTTTTTATTGCATATTCTTATAGTATACCTCGAAAGCTTTCTAAAGCACCATAATTAAGTTCGTTTTCATTAAGTACTTTTTGAATTATAAGATTTGAAAGTTACAATATCTCCGGCAGTAGCATTGCCCAAAGTGCCTAGACGATGACTAAAATCTCTTTAATGTTTTAGGAAAGAGTAAGACCTTTATTAGCAATTTGTTTAACTAAGCGAGAAAAAAAACATGGCGTGAATGAGAAGTGCGGGTATCGTTCTCGCTATAATCTTTCAGTTATTTTAAATTGATCGACACATTCACTTAAAATCAGCATCATATCCAAAGCTTCTGCGTTTGAATACAATATGGCTGATCAATAAGAATTTCGTTATACCTTACGTGACAGTAAATGTGAAAGTGATAATGTTTACTACATGAGGAAAATTCTCTTTCTTATATCGAATTTCTAATCATTAGATATCAATTCACGGACGCGAATAAATTTTTATTGATCGCACTTCTCATTCACGCCATGTTTTTTTTCTCGCTTAGTTAAACGAATTGCTAATAAAGGTCTTACTCTTTGATTACAATAAAGATAGACAGATTCAACGCCAAATTTTTCATTTTTCATAAAAATGAAAATAAGCGGAACAATCTCCAATGGCTTTGAACTTGACAAATATTATTCAGATCGCCTGAACAACATCAGAGAGGTTTTAGTTATCGTTTGGGCAATGCTAATGCCAGACATACTGTAACTTTCAAGCCTTATAAAAAAGTATTTAATAAAAATGAATTTAATTATAGTATTTTGGAAAGCTCTCGAGGGATGCTATAAGAATATGCAATAAAAAATAAAGTGTTCCATTTAAAAAAATCGATGTGACCTTGACCTGACCTTGACGACGCCAAGGCAAAAGTCAAACTTATAGCGCCAGTAAATAAGTCTTCAGAAACTCTACAACTTTTGTCTGAACACTTTTTCGATTAGACCTTATCTTGCGAAGATAGAAGGGTGATATGGATGGTCTGAAACACTCGGTATAAATGATGCGTATTTTTTTAAGGCCATAATCTATCTCTATCATAATAAATTTGTAATTATCGTGTTTTCCACATCATTTAACATGTCGAATCTTATATTACAACAGCAAATGCAAAAGTTACTGTAACTACAACTCCTATAATTGAGCAGCCATTGAATGTAACATCGAAATCTGCGCAATCATTCCCAAGAGTATTACAAACAATACCGGCAAATGTAGCAATTACAACACAACCGACTAGTATAAAGGTGATAACAACTAATCAACAGCCAGCACCAACTGCCCTTGTTGTAAGCATTTCTCATATTTATTTTTATTACCTATTATTATATGTTTACTGAAAACATACACACAACGCGCGCACGCGCGCGTGCATAATGTATATACATATATAGTTATATATTTATTTTTTAGAATAATGTGAATCCGCCCAGACTAGCGTACGTAATGCAAAGTAGCACGGGCTCACCAAGGCAGGTGCTGATAGCATCGAACCCTAATCAGCAAGTACAGGTTGATAACAATTTCTTCGCCATTCTATCTAAAAATGAGTATTGTAAGTAAAAAATTTAAATATCTTCTAGATACGGCCAGTGATGAACACACCTAATAGACCACCCTTTTCAACTGTCACTTACAAGGGTAATTAAATTATTTTAAAAGAAACATTATACTAATATTCCGTTTTAACATTATAAAGTTATGTTTTAGAAGAATTACAATGGAAAAGGTTTAATGAAAGAAATTGATAGTAATGTTTTTGTTGCAGTATTTTTACATTATGTTATTTACTTCATTGTCTTGTCGACAGGAATATCAACAATCACGAACGGTACCGTACGCGTACTAACCACGCCAGTTTTATCAAATGTACAAATAAGCAAGGTGAATATTAAAAGTAACGATTCTATTCTTACAATATTTATTCAATGATTATTATTTTAGGATTGTTTTATTTCAGCATCCAGCACCTCTGCCAGACATTCCAAATTATGCACCGACGCCTGGCTGGAAACTTCCACCGCCTGCACCATCGTTGAAGATTTCAAAAGTGTCAAATGGTAAATTATGAATGTTTCTGTTTTGTACAAATAATTCAAATTCAATACTTTTGAAACTTTCACTTTTTTTGAATACTTTCTTCAGAGATGCCAAAGGTTTGCGGGTAATTACTATCATGATCTATTATTAATACAACGTTTCGTAGATCTTGCCATTCATCACGAAGAGTGTACTAATACTGAAACTGCTCCTCCGGAGAACTCCCTTTATATTAAACTCTCTTCACCTTAAATTCTATTAAAAAGGGGGAGATTGGTATTAGCCAATGAATCACGATACGACAGTAATCTGTAAATCCTTTGACACCTCTGAATTTAAATTCAACTTTTAAGCAGCAAAATTCTTAATAATAATTGATTCTTATTATCAATATCGTATCAATAGGAATAGTGCTATCCTGGAATATGAGCTTATCGGATAAATATGCGGATATCGCTAGTTATCAATTATACGCGTATCAAGAAGTTGCTGGTGTGAATCCCAACACATCATTATGGAAGAAAGTTGGGGATGTTCGTGCACTGCCACTTCCCATGGCGTGTACGTTGACTCAGGTAAATTAAAGCAACGTTACTCGTCAGTGAGATAACGAATCTCTTGCGAATTTTTTGATTAACATTTGCAACACTATAAAAGCAATATTCTTGTTGCAGTTTTCCGAGGGCAATAATTATTACTTTGCGGTCAGAGCAGTTGATACACATTCTAGAAAAGGACAGTACAGTATGCCTGGCAATATTTCTTTGTAGAGGAGTGACATCAAGTTTCAGAAGATCTCAGTTCTTTCTGTTTCTCCTTTATTTTTGTACTTGTGTTCAACGCGTAATTGTGATAAAAATAGTTTGTAGATAATATCTCATAATATCACAGTACGAATCTAATTCGACAATTGATTTAGCTAATGTTTATATTTCGGATTATTGAATCCAAATGTAGCAACTATTCCCGTTGATAAACTTATAAATGCTTCCAATCGCACACACATAATTTGTATATAATTCTCAATTTTGAAATAGCATATCTTGTTTCTCTTTTTTATTCATTTCTTTTAACAGGTGAATTTTCATACATTCTTTTGGGGCAAAATATTGATTTTACAACAATTGTAATTTATTAACATTTTTATGATAAATTCATGAAATTATTTGAATGTTTTTTCTTTTTGATTTTTATCACTCATGACAACAACCTGTCACAATGCATAATATAAAGAATTCTAGTCAAAAATTTTCATATAATTAAAACATGTTAATATTATTCGAAGACTGGAGGAAATGCATTATTATTTGAACTCAATTGAAGGTGTTTTTCAATTAGGCAACAATGCTTGATTATTTGTGTTGAGTGTTACTGAAGACTAAAAAAAGATAGAGATAAATAACGACCGATAAACATAACAATTCTAGCATAAAGTGGGGAATGTTTTGTACATTAATTATTATTTGATCTAATCTTCATCATTGGATGATCTATTATTTAAGATGAGACGAAAAATTGTTGCAGCAAAAGTTAACTATATTGTGATATATATATATATATATATATATATTAGGTGTTGGAATTACAAATATATGAACATATGCATATATGTATGTTTATTATTTACGTATTATTTATTTTTAATATTTTAATAATATCATTCGTTCGTATTCAATTTCAATGTTTCTGTTAAGATAGATCTGTAATAAAGAAAAGTTATATATATACAATACGATATAATGATTGAAGCATTCTCCACTAATTTATATGAAAATTATTTTGCGATAATCGTTTTTCATTCAACGTTCAAATTGCTAATGGTTAAGCAGATCATACTGCCTTATACCTTCTTTGAGTTTAGCTATTATTAATAATGCAAGATAGGAAACTTATGTATGCCATGCTTTTTTTCTAAATGAACAGGCATTAACTAAATTATTATTTAATTTGCGTGGAGTATTTTTCAGTCTGGATTCCAAACAAACATGTTCCAGAATTTAGCACGTAGTTATAACTCTGGATCTGATTACCTTGAATTTGCTCAAATTTTTGTACAGCCAAATTCAGATGTATTCATAACACTAACATACGTTGTAAGAAAATCTCTTCTCGTGAGCGATAAACGCATTATTTCAATCGCTCGTATGTAAATATCAACATGTGTGTATACATATACATATATATCGCCATCGTCATTTATACATGAACATAAGTGTATTGCGATATATACTAATTCAACTTAAATTAATAAATTTCATTTACTCGTATGATAAGATAAATCGTTAAATTAATCCTTATTAACCTTTTTGTATATATACATTATATGTGTGTATATATATATATATATATATATATATATATATATATATATATATATATATATATATATATATATATATATATATATATATATATATATATATATATATATATATATATATATATATATATATATATATATATATATATATATATATATATATATATATATATATATATATATATATATATATATATATATATATATATAATATGTATATATTAGGTGTAGTAAAAATAATGGATTTCTTTTTACTACACCTAATATATAGTATAAACAATAAAATTTTAATTTAATTACACAATTTTGAGGTTATTTTCTATTCGTCATATATTATCGTTATATGATTGTTTTTTTCAATTCAGCAGCCTTATTCTGTAACTCTTAACGCAAGTTCCATTATCGTGATAACACCATTGCGTAGCTTTCTTATCATTATAAAAAACTGTGCAATGACATTATAACAATAACGAAACTTGTATTAAGAATAGAATAGCCCTGCAACAGCAGACTTTTATAACTTGTTATACTGACGTTTATACTGACAGTTGCACAGATATTTTATGTAGTGAAAAAACTGCGCAATTATCATGAACACATAACAACTGCATAATAAATTACAGAATACTCTGGTGTGTTTCATTTTACGCTTGACAGTATTGTGTATTCTGGTTTAATATTTGATAGACAATAAGGATGAACTGATGCTTATAACGTGTGAACGTGAAAACAGAATACACCTCCAGTCTAAGCATAATATTTATGTTAATTATATTCTATCTTTTTTATCTTTTATAAAATAAGGCATATATTCATCTTTATTATCTTTTATAAAATAATATGCATATTTCGATATGCATATCATTTTACAAAAGATAAAAAAGATAAATATATGATGATTTATAATTTACGAAAAATATTTGAAAAATATTTCTGACTCATTTCTCTCGTGTAACAATTAGAGAGTCTCAGGGAGAGAATGGCAAATTGCATCACATGAATGCCCACGTCCAATCAGGACGGGGCTCACGTGATCAGTTTTCTCCAATCTCTTCCATATCTATGAAGCTTTGATGCCCATGTCCAATCAGAGGAGACGAGTCACGTAATGCAATTTGCCATTTTCTCCTTGTGATTCGTATCTATGTGACCGGACAAAACCTCCGGTTGTAAAATTCATTTTAAATCATTTGTATTTCGTATGAAGAGTTTTTTGAAATGCAAATAAAAAAGTTTGTGAGTCATTCTATTAGGTGTACAAATAAGTTTCCGCCGTTTTTTATCAAAAATTAAGCATTTATTGTGAAAGACACATAATGTTTTATTGATGTAAGTCAAAATGTAAGTGCAAGTTCTTTTTGCGTTTGGCATGAATCTTCATTCAATAATGCTTCCAATTCCGCGTCTTCGTACACTTTCGGCCTTCCGCTACGTTCTTTGTCTTCGACGTCAAATTCACCGTTCTTAAATTTTTGAAATCATTCACGACAACTTCTCTCACTTAAGGCAGCCTCACCATATGCTTCTACAAGCCTCAGCTGCAGATTTCTTCAAATTAAAGCAAAAGTTTCCGCAAATGACGCTTATTCGGCTCAAAACTCGGCATTTTCGTACAAAAAAAAAATATATGCTGATACAAAATTGCTAGTATTTCAAGGTTATGTTATTGACAGATGTCCAACCTTACGATATAATGTTTTACATCAGACAATTTTAACCATAGCTTGCTAGTGGCGCCGTCTTTTGTCAAACGGCGGAAACTTATTTGTACACCTAATATTAATTACAATTAATCATTCTTTTTTGGACTGTATTTGACCAAAATAATTAACCGGATCTAAATTCAACAAAGTTTATGGAATCATTTGTATTTCATATGAAGAGTTTTGAAGTATCATTAAAAATATTTGTGAGTCCAGACATTTTTAATTAAATATTAAAATATCATGTATTTTGACTGAAATATAGATATAGGCGCTACGGTCACGGAAATTCCATTAGACACGATATGTCTCTTTAGTATTTCGAAATTCCAGGACGTATTATGGAATTGCTTGGAATGAGTTCCGATCGGAATTATTTAGTTTTCCTACAATCTCTTTAAAAAACACAATAGAAATGTAGAAAATAATTTAATTATTTTGATCTGAATCCATCCCGAATAATTCCATTATACGTTTATTACAGTTGTTATTCGATCAACAAGATGGATGAGTAATTAACACTATAAGAATTCAAAATTCTTTGCATCATTCTCTGTAATAGACCTCAAATGCTATTGTCATGAGATTTAATTGTATCAGGTTTTCAAACATAATACAAAAATTAGAAATTGTTTTATTGTAGGTTTTAACTCATTCCTTCAAAATATTGTTAAGTGTCTGAACGTAAGTTTAATTTTATAAATAAGTTTAATTTTATATTAAGTTTAATTTTATATATTAGGTGTTGGAATTAATTCGTAGCGTTTTTAATGAAAGAATGTTATTTATTTCACATGAGCATTAAAAAATACATTAATGAAAGTACTTCCCATCACTTGTAAAACGCTACGAATTAATTCCAACACCTAATATAATTTAACAAACTGACATCAGATAAAGAAGATATCATCAAGCGTGATTATGAGATGATACGTATGCAACTATGTTCTCCATTAATTAAAAAATGCAATAACCAAGATGACTATGCAATATGTCTAATAAAAAACAATACAGAAATAGGAACAGGTAACAGTACAGTTTCAATTATATTTTTATATATTAAAGTATATTATCGTCTGATAAAGGAATTAATTAAGTAGTTAGGAATTAATTAATTAATTAGTAAATGATAAAGGAATTAATTTTTTTATATAAACAGGAAACAAGGTTTCTTCCAAAATTAGATAATAAATAAAGAAGAACATTATTTAATTTTACTGGTGATGATTGTCTACATGGAATTGTACGGTGACAGTTATGCATTGTGATTATGATGCAGAGACTAATTCATACCCTGAATTATTTTCGCATGTAAGTAATTTTTAAAAAATATATTTATATCAAATATATGAATAAAAATATTTTAGGGTGATCAACAATGTAATTTATTTATAGTATGGAAGATTGCATTAGCTTGTGTACTAGAACTCAAACAAATTGTACAGTTGTTAACGCTGGACATTATTATGATCTCAGTCCTTTAACAAGAGTTTCAGAAAATTATGTGATTCCTTTGCATATAAAAAATAAAACAAATTTTCTCAAATCACCTAAAATAATATTACATGTCTGCCAGTCTATACTACTTCATGGTATCCAATTAAATCTGGAGCATGCTTAGACGATCCTAAAAAACATAATAGGTAGGTATCGAGAGCAAGCAGATTTTATATTAAAATTAATTATAATGTATAAATATAATATCTATATAATTTAATTTTGTTGTATATTTGATTGTACAATTTTTGTATAACAGAAAACCTTTTACTTTAAAAATAAATTGCTTTTTGTTTATTATAGATATTCAATATGTTTGATTTTTTATACGCAAAGGAATCACATAATTTTCTGAAGCTCTTGTTAAAGGACTGAGATCATAATAATGTCCAGCGTTAACAACTGTACAATTTGTTTGAGTTCTAGTACACAAACTAATGCAATCTAAAGCTGGTCACGCACACTTTTCGTAATAGTAAGGGGTTCCGCACAATAAAAGGAACAGAGAACAGAGAATAAGAATTTCAACCTATTAGAAATCATGTATTGTGGAGTACACAGTTAAAAAAAACACTAGAACACTTAAATGAACAATTTATCTAATTGTTAACAATTTCCTTAACAATTATAATTTCCTCATTTCTTCGTTTTATTTCAAGTATGTGCAACTTATCAACACTGATTATATCAATGTGTTTTTCACCTGCTCTCATGGGCCGATTGCGTTACGCCAATGTGTCATTTGAACATAAGCATCCAATTTTGTTGCCTGGTAAACATCTCCTCACGAAAATGATTATCCTTTATGAACATGTACGTCATTTCCATGCCGGAGTACAAGCTACTTTATCAGCGATTCGTCAAGAGTATTGGCTGAATCTGCTCGAACTGTTATTTGTAATATAATAAATAAATACGTGATATGTTTTCGTAATGCACCTAAATTAAGTACAGCTATAATGGCCAATTTATCGGAAGCACGAGTAAATACAGTGAAATATGCGTTTGAAAAATGCGGCGTAGACTACGCAGGATCATCTTATTGGTAAGGCAGATCAGCGAAAAAATATAATACTAAAACGATAAAATGTTATATAGCATTGTTTGTATGTCTAACTTCGAAAGCGGTATACATAGAACTTGCGGCAGATCTTTTTGCGAAAATATTTTTAAATGTGCTAAAGCGATTTATTTCCAGAAGAGGATGTCCCGTAGAAATGTACTCAGATAATGGTTTAAATTTTGTCGGAGCAAAACATGAGCTTAACAAGTTGTATAAATTGTTTACTGATGATATTATCAAATAAAAGATCAATACTATGATGACGGCTGAAAAAAATAAAGTGGTACTTTATTCCACCTAGAGCTCCACATATGGGTGATATTTGGGAGGCGGTTGTTAAAAGTGCCAAGTTCCACTTAAAACGCATAACTAATGAAGCAGCGTTGAAACGAGTATGATGAGTTAGTCACTTTAATAGTCCAGGTCGAAGTCATATTAAATTCTATTCCGCTTATTCCACTTTCAGTGATCCCAACGATCTCAATGTTCTTACGCGACGACATTTTTTAATTGGATGTCCGATTATGGTTTATCCGGAACCCAGTTTAGAAAATCTTCAAACGAATGAACTATCGCGATGGCAAAGAGTTGAACAATTGAAACAACATTTTTGGCGCCGGTGGTCAATGAATATTTACATAATTGTCAATCTCGAGTAAAGTGGAACAGCTCTAGTGAACACGTTCAACTGGATCAAATAGTGATATTGCGGGAAGACAATTATTTACCACCCCTATGCTGGAGTCTAGCTCGCGTAGAAAACGTTCATCCTGGTCAGGATGGAATTATTCGAGTTGTAACCGTTTGAACTTCTAAAGGACTATATAAATGTCCCGTTACAAGAATATATTGGATCATCTAAAAAGTATCCGCGATTTTTTGTCACTAGATGTGTTGACCATCAACACCATCTAATGACAAAAAACCGCGGATACTTTTTAGATGACCCAATATATTTTGATAATTTTGAGTCAATTAATGCATCCAATCATCTACACTAAACAAAAAAGATAGAATTAGCGTTCGCATACGCACACGATACAAGTCGCCGAGAAAATCACAGAAATCCTCAACATTTGATCTTAACGTAACGTAAAGAAATGAAAATAGTTCATTTCGCTGCGAACTTGGTTATGTTTTACTTATAGCGTTTTCGGCCCGATTGGATTTGCACCAACTTGGGTTAGAAAATGTTTCGCTATTGGTTGACATTATACGCTCTACAAATAAAAGAGCACGAACATCATTACTTCAACCCAAGTTAGTCCAAATTCGGTCAGGCCGAAAACGCTATCAAATTAGAAAAATCGACATATTAAGTCGCGTTTATGTAAAACGCATACGTGACGTTTGTCACGAGAGCCAATCAGAAACAGTCGATAGTACCATTGACGCTTTTGATTCGCTCGAGAAGCGTTGCATATGCGTTTTGCGTGTTGCGATTTATGTTACGATTTTACGGTTATTGCAGAATAAGCTTAAGAGAGCGTTTATATTGGCCGTAACCGTATGCCGTATGCCGTAATCTGTAAAAATTGACCAATCACCTTTGAGTATTCCCTTCTTACAGTCAAATAGGAGGGGAATACTCGATTGTGATTAATCAATTCTTACAAATTACGGCATACAGTATACGGTTACAGTCAATATAAACTCTCCCTTTTTGACCACTTACGTTGCTTTTGGTCGTCCGTAAAGCTAATCACATACACTTTCCATAACAGTAATCGTAAACGTAATATAGGTTTTCGACCAATCGCGTTGCTCGATTTGATCATCTGTAACCGTAATAATCGAACAACCTGATTAGTCGAAAATCTTATTGTTACGGAAAATGTGTGTGACTAACTTAAACCTATTCTATAAAGTTGTAAAAATTTACCAATCAAGTCAAATGTGAGGAGAATATTTGACTATGATTGGTCAATTTTTATAACTACAATCATTTACAACTACGCTTACAACTATTGTATAATAGGGTTGCCGCACACAAAATTCCGTAACAATATGCGTAAGGTGTAAACTTAAGCCGATGAGCCAATTAGGATATTGCTTTAGATCTACGTACTTTAATGGAAATAGAAATACAATAGTAATAAACTTATCCATAAGGCGAATTTCAACTGGTTGAAATTCACTTTATTGCGAGATTGTTGATAAGTTTACTGTTATTTTCATTTCCGTCAAATTACGTAGACCTAAATCATTTTTCCGTTTTTCCGTCAAAATGTGAACCCAGTCTTACAGCTTTATCACCCTAAGTGCTCAGTGAGCGAATGCATCTTAATGAGCTCTTGCACCTGTTTGGTCTATTAGAATATGCCAATTAGATGCAAGAGCTCGCTGAGCGCTCAGTAAGCGGTCATAATACTGAATGCACTCAAAAAAACTTGGCACTGCTATTGTAATTTTAATATTAATTAAACAGTAAACATCGTTCATTTCTTTTATGTAATATTTACTTATTATATTTTGAGGTCTAGCAATCAAGTTTTTTTACATAAAAAATTTTGTTATTTTAATAAAATTTTCTCATTTTGTGGCGCTTTGTCTTTAATTTTTTGAGATTAAATGTTGTATTCCATTGCAAATATAAAAGACTCTTAAATAGAAAAATAAAGGTACGTATTACTTTTTCTCGTGAATTAAATGTTATATGTTGCAATAAAATATATGTTCTTTTCACAATTTACAAAGTATAATAGTGTTTGTTATATGTTGCAAGAAAATATATATTCTTTTGCAATTGGCGCAATTTAAAGATTTTACAATATTTCATTTTTTTTTATACATGCATACGTACTACTGAGAGATAATTTATAATAAAAAATTAACAATATTACCACTTGAATTATATTATTTATGTAATGGCTTTTTTTGTAATAATTTTGTATGAATTTATAGGAGGTACACGCACTTCGCGCCTTTTTTAAAAAAATTTTTTTGAGATATCATTTTGCAGTGTTAAACATCTTATATAATTAATATATATCTCTTCGTACGTGTGCATATTTACTATATTAATATATCAAAGTCGTCATCATCGTCGTCGCCATCGTTGCTCGACATCGCTGTCCGGCGCGTCGTCTTCGCTTTGCGTCGCCTGGCATCATCATCGTCGTTATCGTCGTCGTCGCCCTGCGTCGCACAGTAGTATTGATATACAAGGTGCGTCCCAAAATTTTCCGAACTTTTGAAATAAAACAACAACGGTTTACTTTTTTTTTCAAATTCAAATTGTTTATTCAAAGTAGTCCCCGTCGGACTCAATACAACGTTTGGCACGATCTAAAAGCATTTCAAATGAGTGTTTTATGTCGTTCAAAAGCACGTCCTTCAGAATAGTGGTACAAGCCCTTTGGATGTCTTCTACGTCCACATACCGCTTTCCTTTCATGGACAAATGCATTTTGCCGAATAGGTAGAAGTCACAAGGTGCCATATCAGGCGAATACGGGGAATGGTTGATTGTTAAAATGTGATTTTTAGTCAAAAAATCAGTGACAAGTGTCGAACGGTGAGATGGCGCATTATCGTGTAACAAGCGCCAACTTCCTCCTTCGCGATATTCTGGCCGAATACGACGAATGCGGTGCACCAAACGCTTCAAAACGCTTACATAGAATACAGCATTAACTGTTTGGCCTGCTGGAACGAATTCTTTGTGCACAATACCCTTGGAATCATAAAAAC
>NW_011626409.1:246661-325878 GCF_000204515.1 Acromyrmex echinatior
TATATATATATATATATATATATACATACAGTAAGTCAAGTAAGAGAGCCTTACTCAAAGCTAATAAAAGATATCGCCCTAAATCTATCATGAATCCATAGAGGGTACCTTTGTCCTTGATGCATTATCAAGAAAGATTCAGTTGTCATTCAACTTTCTTAAGAGAATCACTCATTCTTAAGCGCCATGAGTACCAAATACGCATCACGCTGTGTTCTTCTGCACTCATCCGAAAGGTCCAAAAATGTCACAATTAGCGGCTGCTAAATATATGAAAAAGTCGAAATCATTCGTACAGAAATGGATGCAGCGATATAATATGGCAAAAAATGTCGATGATTTACCGGAACGTAAACGCTCGATATGCAAAGTGGACAAAAAAGACGATAAAAAAATAGTGAAGTTCTGTTTTCGTGAAATCCTGGCTTAACACTATGTCAAGGATAAGCAAAATTGAAGCAGAAAGGTTTAGATATATCGTACGAAACTATTCGAACCTATCTCAAGGCCTAATAACATAAAATGGTACAACACAGTTTTTTATAAATTAACTCGACCACGCTCTTACTTGACTTACTGTACACACATACACGCACGCACTTGTTCAATTTCATATTACAAATGTATAGTACTTACACTCATTTCTGATCTACTGTTGCATAAATTAAACTGCCTATTTACAGAGTTGTATTCCATCTAAAAATAAGTAGTAAATTTTGTAAATTGTATTCATACATTTCAAATAATTTACAATGTATGGTTTGAATATACAGGGTTGGCCATATTCGATGGAAAGATGTTTTTTTTTTCAATCATGGGAAACGTCGTTACTCGATCTAACATCTCTGTCAAAAGTTACAGTGTTGCCCAGATCTTTTCGTCGAATATGGCCAACCCTGTACACATTGAATATAACCAGTCTTTAAGCTATAATATATTGGGTCATCTAAAAAGTATCCGCGGTTTTTTATCACTAGATGGTGTTGATGGTCAACATATTAGAAATTCAAATATGAGATATATGTTAAATGTATCAAAATGTAAATGTGCCATAGTAGATATATGAATACATGTTCTAAATATATTAAGAAAAAATACAAAGACTTTTTTAAAATAAAATGTTCTATACATTTCTACTGATATTGTTACAACATCATAATGATTATATTCATTGTATAATAAACTAGTTTATTAAAAAAATAAATAAATTTTTGCTTATCACTAACGTTATCATCATATATTTCATCATACGTTTCCTTTTGTGCAGACTTTTCTATAAAAGATTAGATATTCATACACGAATTAATTTTTTCGGCAATATTAGAACAAGTCCTGAAATCATGAAAATAATATATGTATACAAAGCTTATAAGATGTATATTGGGTCATCTAAAAAGTATCCGTGGTACTTTGTCACTAGATATAAGACCATCAACATACATCTAGTGACAAAAAACCGCGGATACTTTTTAGATGACTCAATATTTATAAGATATATTCAAGTAAAAGTCTGTAATAATTCTTATAAAACATAAAATTAATCTTCTTGGAGTAATCTTCTCTAAAAAATTTAAATTGTCAAATAGAATCCATTTTTGTCTTATTTTCTTGCCCTACTTCTTGTTTCATTTTCTCGTAGTTGCCTCTCCTTACTGAAGCGTTGACGAAGACGTGTCCAACGTGTTTGACAATCTAAAATTACATAATATATAAAATATTGTCATCATTCATAAATTGTAATATTAGATATTTATATATAACATTAGACATTTCAGAAAAAAATATTTTTAACAAGAAGAGTATAAATAAACATCTGATCTGAATATTAATTTGCTTTTGATACTAATACATATGCTAGCAAAAGACATTAATTGATTTAAGTAAATATGTAATTAGAACTATTTAAATAATTTATTTATATTAAATAGTAAGTTAATAAAGTATATTAAAAAGTAATATTTAATATATTTACTTAAATATTGGAAAAATTATTTAAAAAACATATTTAGTTAAATTGTAATGTGCATACCTGAAATTCCTAAAATAGAAGCCATCTCTGCCCATGCATTTTCTTTCAGTATCTCGAAATTCTTTAATCTTTTAATCATAAAGAAATGCCTAGATCGAATCAAATCTATTAAAAGCTCGTCCCCATATTTTTGATCTTATGTCAAATGTTCTGTATCAAAGTTCTCTACATCTTCGAAATTGCTATCCTCCAGTGAATCGTGAAATTTTCTTTTCTGACAATAATCGTGATTAAATGTCAATTCAATTGAATTTTGTCAAAACTAAATTCACGAATGAAAATATAACCTTAAAAAACATTAGTCAAGAAGGAACAGGAAACAGGCAATAAAATTCCAACGCGTCGGAAAATTGTTCCTATTCCCTATGCCGCATTTTTTGTCTCATGGACTTCATGCATCTTTGTAGTGGTACGTTTGTATTAGATAGGTTATGTATCGAACTTATATCCCGGAGTTCTCATTGGACGGTGCGTAATTCCCTGTTCCCTGTGCCTATTGTGTTTAAGCCTTTACTCTTTTAATCTATCTCGGAAACAGAGTTCATGAAGTTGACTCCATGAACTCGAGATAGGGTTACTTATATTTTTGAAACGAGTAGACTCCGCCCATATGGTCAGTTACCTCGCGTTTTGGAACGGCGTAGAGTTAACTCTGTTATTCGGAATCGAGTTTTGGAATGTACCCCTGGAGATCTAATTGTGTAATAAGAAATCAATTTAATCATGAACTTAATTATGTTTGATTAATTTTTTTCATATTCAACTGTGATTCAATTTCTTATGACTCAAGGCTTTCTACATTTATTGTATATGAGTGAAGTTCGCGAACGCAGTTTAATCGATGTCGATTCCATTATCATTTCTGACTGGGACGTTGGAATTTTCGGATATCGAAGTAAACTTTGACATAAAAATATAAAATATAAAAAGAAAAAGATTTGTTATAATAGTACATGTACTATTATAACTTACTTAGGCTGTGGTCTTGCTACAAATGCTTTGAAGCATTTGATGCATCGCGTTGACCATATCCTTTGACTTAAAACGCTTATTGTAGATCTGGATTAATGCATCTACTTTTGCGGACTACTTTAATCTTGAAAGAGGATTTTCAATCAAATTTGTAAAAGAGGGAAAAAGTAACAGTTATACAAAATTATATGGTTTTAATTGATAATATAGACGGTTTCAGAAAGCCCCCTTAAGTAGGTATTTAACAAAATAATTCCTAGGATGTAATTTTTATTAACAACTCTTATTAAAATATAATTTTATAAATATAAAATTAAATTAATTATTTTCTTATTAATTATTCTTTTAAAAGAATATGGCTGATAATCATAATTGGTAGCTAGTAGCTGCGGAGATTGTGATAACGGTAAAATAGAAGCGGTTACGCTAATCGCGTGGATGGCTCATTATACATCTATATCATCCGTGATCGTAGCGTTCTCCGCCGATGACCGATCTCGACGAGAAAGGAAAACGAATGAGGAAGCGGGGGTGGAAGAGTACTATCGCGGCTCAGCAGATAATTTATGAACGCGCGCGGCGCGCCCGCGCTCGCGCGTATGGGCCTGCAGTGGCCTGTATGCGTGTGCGCATTGCTCGTGTCGTCCAGTGTCGTCATCGTTGTCATGTACAGTAGTGTACGCGACAGTGAAGGTGAGAATGTTAGCGAAGACTGTGGCGCGCTAACACAGGCGACACGGCGGAGACGGCGGAGTGGGATGCGTTTCGTATACCGTGGACACACGCAATGAAAGCGACGGCGACGATGACGATGACGGTGACGGTAACAGTAACGGATCATTAGCAACGACCGTTGGCGAAGAAGAGAAGCGTTGGTTACGACGTGCGGTAGCGCGACCGTCATCCGCGTCGTCGTGTTTCGGGCGCACATCACGGTTATTACGTCGTTCGGCACATTCGCCAAGCAGCTCGTTTACTCCAGTTTTACTCCTTCACGCCGACGTTTACCTCGCAAGGGCGCGCTATCTCTCTCTCTCTCTCTCTCTCTCCCCTCCCCCTCTCCCTTCCTGCTTCTTTCTATCTTTCTCTTTCTATCTGTCTCCCTCTGTCTCGAGACACTGAGGACGATCAGCTGTTGTGGGTGTTCCGTACGTCGTAGTGAGATCAGCAGACGAACACCGAATCTTGGAATACTAAATGTAACATCAAACAGTGCAGGTGTGAAAAGCCGTTACGACACTTGGAAATAAGATGGTTCAACGACAGTGCCGTTTCAGAAGCTTGACGCACAGCACGTAGAGTCTGTGCAGTACGTGACGCTCGAACGGCGGAGATTATGACGAGCAGCGTGAGAGTCCATCGACATTCGAGCAGCTACACCACGGTAAACCTTGCGAGTCCGTCATGTATATATGATTATCCGGGTTCATGCGTTCCCTTACTATCAGCGGCGAGCGAACGACGACGACGGGCGCGGAAGGAAGCAGTCCCCCGAGCGGGGATCAGCGAACGCAGGCTTCCTCGTCGTCTGTAACTGGCAGTGACATCCAGGGGATGCCTAGTCTACACTCGCTCGTCTTACGACGGGCACCACTGATGGACATGGGTACAGCGACCAGTTCGGTCACATCTGTCACTCCTCCTACTAAGCTAGTGGCTAGCCAGAAGAAAATCGAGAAGGTCAAGCTCAGTGGCATCAGATTACCCCTGATACGCAAGGAGGCCAGTGTGGTGAATCTCTCCCTGACAGAGAGGACAGTACCAGGTAGAGAAGCAGACGCGCCTCTCTTACGTCCTGAGAGTAGCGCAAGTCTAGAAGCACGCGGTGGCAGTTGGATAAATCTGGGTCCTGGCGCCCTAAGGAAATGCGAGACCGCCGTAGGATTGAGCACCTCGGCACTCGAGGGAAGACCCATAAATCGCAGCAGAGTTTGCTCCCGCTGCTCCAGCCTGTTGTCCTTGGCATCCAGTTCGCGTTACAGTTTGGCCGCTGGCAATTTTGTTCCTGCAGGCTCACAGCAGACAATTGGACGGATATTTTGTAAATTATGTCTTGTTGACACTTCTCTCTCCAAAACATTTAAAATTGAAGGATGCGGTTGTTCCTATTGTAAAGATGTAAGTCTAAGGGGCTCTGCACAATAAAAGGAACAGGGAACAGAGAACAGAGAATAAGAATTTCAACCTATCAGAAATCATGTATTGTTATCTACAGTTTCTGATAGCTTGATAATTCTTATTGTCTGTTTTCTGTTCCTTTTATTATGCGGAATCCTTAAGGTTTTAGATCGTTGTCCAGGAAGTTGTTTAGGAAGGATGTGTATTAGAAAGATACTTATTTTGTTTTTTAATGACTTTTAGTGCATGCGTGCCTATGTAGAATTTGAGATTGAGGAAGGCGCGTATGAGATTAGTTGTCCTGATGCTCAGTGTGATCATGGCGCTATACTATCATTGAAGGAGATATCAAGCCTTGTCAACACAGAACTTGTGGAGAAGCATTGCAAGTTTCGTTTAAATAGAGGTAGGCAATATGGATTCTGTATCTATTCAGTTAGATGTAAAAGTGTAGTCGTCCACACAAGATAATTGACACCGTACTAAACACTTTAATACAATCAATATAATTTTGTATGCAGATGTGTCGATGGATAAAGGACGTGCATGGTGTCCACGAGCGGGTTGTGAAACAATATGTTCGATAAATGGCAACAGTGGAAGCGGCTCTCCTTTAGGTCCTGTTCACTGTCCCAACTGCTCCACAGATTTCTGTTCAATATGTCGCGAGCCTTGGCATAACGGGCCCTGTTCAGATCTTCCATTAGGAATACCGTTCGGTAGCGATCACATTAAATGTTGTCCCATGTGTTCTGTGCCGATAGAAAAGGATGAAGGTTGTGCTCAAATGATGTGCAAAAGATGTAAACACGTGTTTTGCTGGTACTGCCTAGCATCCTTAGATGTAAGTATTCGAAGCGGTAAAGGAAGTATGCGGTTAAAACGTAAACCTTGTGAAACGTAAACTGTTCCTTTATATATGAGAATGCTTGGCATAAGACGCAAATTGATTTTTAAATTATTAATGCGTAGGATGACTTTCTGTTGCGACATTACGACAAGGGACCATGTAAGAATAAATTGGGACATTCACGTGCGTCCGTGATATGGCATCGAACGCAAGTTATCGGGATCTTCGCTGGTTTTGGCCTACTTCTACTTGTCGCATCGCCCTTACTATTATTAGCAGCACCTTGCATTGTATGCTGTAAATGCCGTGTTTGCGGCTCTTCCAGACTCGAACAAGAGGAAGGCGACACGACGACATAGGACCTTCCAAACCTTTTCAATAGATTTTCGCTTAATTGTTTATTTGAAGTAAAATATAAGCACTCTTCCTAGACTTCCATGCATGGGAGACAATATAATTGGCAACTTATATAGATATACATTGCATTTTGTTAAGTTTATGTTTTATTTTATTTTTTGTGCGCCTTACTAGAAGGTACATAAAAGGGCAAGAATGTATATCTTATTCAAGAGAGAAGAGATAGAGCATATCGTGTGATTAATATCTATATTCATATTTTATTTAGATATTGTTTGGACAGAATAAGAGATGTTGCACTTTGTAGTTACAACATGTTTGTTCTCCTGATATACATTTATTTTTATATTGTCACTTAATAAGTTTTTTATGATGATTACTTTTATAAAAAAAGATTATTTTTGTGATGACTCGTCATTAATTATGTGATTTAAGCAAATCTAATAATTAACAAATACTCATAATGAATACATGAACATTCCAGAATTTACATATATTTCGGATGATAGATTTCTTATACTGCCGCGCAAAGTATGCTACAACCGAATGTTATAAAAACAATTTGTGTTGTATATCATAATTGTATATTTGTTGCTATTTATCAGAATGTGAGCTTATTTTCTTGTTGCCCTTGTAAAACAATGATAACAAGACACCAATAGATCATTTGATTTTTTTTTATTTTTACATTATGTATAACATAATTAAATTAAAATTTATATTTTAAAATATTACAGTGTGTGTATATCTATATGTGTGCCCACATCGAACTACCGTGCAAGGTTCACATCTACATTTTTATAATAAAACGAATGATTATGTGAAGTATTAGTTTGTACAATATTCTTGTTATTTTAATTTGTGGATGCTTTTATGTTTGGTGATTTAATCGCACACACATGTATATTACATGTATATTATTTTAGAACGATAAAAGCATATAGTGAGTAAAAATAGCTGTTACATACAAGAAGATCTATCTCGTGCGATTATGAATTTTATCATTGAAATCGAGAGAATGTTGTTAATATGTATTTAAAAACACGTTATCATTATCAATCGATGCGTGAGCTGTGCAGTTAACGTTTGACATTAAGAATCTATAAATCAATATGTGCCATGTGATTGCGAGATTCTCCTGAAATTACTTCCAGGAGCTCGAAATCCGCGACGAAGTAAATTCGCATCGAAACGTGTTAATTACATTCATAATAATTACCTATGCATTATAAGTGAAATTTAGATTATTGATTAATGAAGGTCACGGATATGAATAATCAATTTTGGACAATAGTATATATTATCTTCAAGAAAAAACAAACAGATTCTCAATGCAAAAAAATAAATGATACAATAAAATATCAAGGAAACAACAGAACAAGTATATATATATATATATATATATATTTACACACATATATGTGATTATGTAATAAATATATGTGGTATTTTGTATATATAGTAAAATGTGAATGCTTAAGTAACAAAATGTGGAAAGATGTTACATTTGAACAAAAAATATATGCATTTCTCGCAAGTATGGTACAGAGTTCAGCGGACGATTGCGTTACGTATAAGTTTCTGTGTAGTTGACTTTCATTATTTTACGTCAGAAAACTGTTAAAATATCTCACATTTGTTGTATTATTAATATCGCATGTAAATATGAAGATACACGCGTTTGTGTACGTGTATAATTATGCATTTGAGTGTGTGTGTGCACTCATGTTGAAAAAAATAAAAATACAATGAACTAGGAGTAACTCTGTACACTCTCCACGTTTATCTCTTTGAACTCTTTTTTTTTTTTACCGAGCCGTTCTTTATTCTCCAATCAATCAATATTAAGTTGCAGTAGCTGATGATAGAAGGAACTTCCAAAAATTCGCCTTAGACCTTTCGCACGCGCGGACGCGTGCACAAGAAAAAAAAACAAGAATTCGTTAAATATTAATGAGATGTGTATACATGTATGTACAGAATCTCGTACAAAATGGAGAAAGAAATTGCTCAAGGTCGGCCAATCGATATCGATGACGTCAAAACCGAGAAATGCGGCATAAATTATTTCTACTCGTGTCTAGCGTGCGAGATTTTAATTGATAAAAAAAGGACGATAGCTCTATTTGCTTCGCGGCCGTCATTTGATCTAAAAAAAATATTTCTGCCGTGCTAGTCGCAATTTTTTTATCTTCCTGTGAGTTGTATTTTTGTATCGGCAGTAAATGCCATTACTATAATATCATGAACGTTAAAATTGTACCGTTAATTTAACATATCTCTCAAACCTGCGGAGTGGAGGAGGAAGGGAAGCTGCCAAACTCCTTACCGTTTCTACTTTTCCCCACCATGATATTTGTACAAAGCCGCCTGTCGAGAACGGCTCACGAAGAAATCTTCCTAGGCGCTTCACAAGAGGGGGGGGGGGGGGGGAATTAGTACAGAATTTAATAGGAAAAGGTCAAAATAAAGAATCTAAAGATATTATGTTTGTTGATTCGAGATCTTTAGCTGCGTTCTTCCTAGTCGAATTAGATAAGTATATAGTTTGGAGGGCGGAAGAGAGGATGAAAAATACGAGGAAATGTTATAAGGAGAAAGCAGCTATAAAGATCAGAAATTTATAAATGATAGATAACAAGGAAATAAAATAACGCATCGGTTTAAGGCCTTACACCACTTTGTACCCTTTAAAAAGATTTTTTTGAGGAATTTTTTTGCAAAAAAAATAAAGTAAATTAAAAATCTATAAAAAGATATTTACTACACATGAATACAAATTTTTATTTTTTTCGAGGAAAATGACGGCGCTGCGATTAATTCAAATAGATTATGATTTTCAGCGACCATCCAATCGGCAGATAACTAAATTAGCTGCGTTCAACAGAAAAAGCAACTTTGCAACTGTAGTAAAATTCTTTGATTGGTCTTACATCTTTAATTCATCACTGAATCTGATGTATATAAACCAATCATATTTAAAAAATCGTACATTGTTGCGCAAAACTGTTTTTTCAGCTGAACGCAGCCATTACCATGAAATGATTTTATAAAAAATAAAAACCAAAAATTTTTACACACATTTATTGAAGATATTTATTAAAACACGTAGATTTTCAAAAATATGCTTTTTTGGAAAATGACCAATATTTAAAAAAAAAAAGGATTTTTGACTAAAAATGATAAAAATGTCAATAACAATATAACAGTTTTTAACTAATCGAAAAATTATGTATTTTTTTATATAGACAATTAACAAATAAAAATTCTCAGTAAGTTTCAAGTAAATTAAATAAAAATTGAAATAGAAATTATGATGTACGCTGATTTAAAAAATGTTTTAAGAAAAATGTATTGTTTTTCATGTGGATATGTTCTTCGTGTTTCAAAAAATCAGCTTGTATAGATATTTTGAATTTTTCATCTCAACTAGTGAAGCTATATTTTCGCATGTATAAGCAGTATTATTTAAAGGAAAGAAAAATTTTTTATTTTTTCCAAAATTTTAAAGTGGTATAAGGTTTTAGATGAAGAAAGCAATCTTTGAGGAAAGGAATGAAGAATATCTAGCTGACGATACTCTTAGAGCTATATACACATAATTAAGCTTAGATTTTATTCTAAATTTTAATCTACGAATGACGTTTGTAAGTCAAGGACTCGCAAGAAGTACATACAGCTCTTGTTTATCGTATTAGATAACTTCTTACATTTCCTTTATTGAAGAAGATAAAAAGGATCAATATATATGTTAGAAACGTTAATATTTTTACATTAAATAAACATCGTTAATAGCTTAGGATGTTAATGGAATGGAATTTTCCAGATTTATTTGGACGAATAAAAAAAAGTCAATCTGTAAAGTACAGATCCCTAAGAGAAAATATTTGTACAACTTGTTTAATTAAACCCATTTATTTTGTTTGCTACATAATTTGCCGTATGAAGGTATAACTATGCAATAAAGGATAAAAATTAATCGAAATGAAAAGATTCGCATCCGAGAGGTGCGATAGATAAGTGGTGGAATGTGCATGAGCAAGCAGGTTTCTGCTGATTAGAGCTTCATAAGCTTACTCGACAATTTATGCACACATTATCTAACGCACCGCGTTAATTAATGCAATTTACCAATGTTGATGGAATTCTTTAAACTAGGATGTACACTTTATTCTAAATCTGTAGATTTTCTCTAAAAATTTGCGGATAACTTATTACGTATATATGTATATATATATATATATATATAAAATACATTAACAAATACTTGTTAAGAAAATCACGCGAACAAATTGAGAACATGAAACAATAGTGAGTTATCATAAATATTAGTACAATTGTAAAATACAATTAGTGGCAGAAAAATGAAGAGAATTACCTAAAAATAAAATTAATAAATATAAGGAAGACCAAGGCAGCATCAATTACAGAGTATCATGGGTCATTTATTTAGAGTAATTCAGTTTAGATTAATATAACTGGTATTATACGATTGTTGCATGCATTTTTAGATATACTTTTTATTTATTATATATAAAAAAATTAGAAAAAATCTTATATTTAAAAGTACTTTTGTGGGTTTAAACTTTTTGTTGCTGTGGTCTCCCCTACATCTAAATAAAACTAATAGATATTATGTCGTACGGCGATAAGGATTCTTGAACAAATGGATTATTTAAGAATACCCTTAGCTTTGAACACATCCCTCATAAATCCTTTCAGATATTTTATCTCCTGCTGCAAGTTCTTCATCTTTTCTTTTAACTTCTCATTATGCTCCGCCAGTTCGCGCTCTTCACCCTGTATCTCTTTGATTTCTTGTTTCTTTTTCTGTCTATAACGTGTAGCAGCATTCTTATTCTGTTCTTTTTTCCGTACCTTCTTGTCCTCAAGAGAGGATCGAGAATATGGCTTTTGGCGATGTTTCGAAGAGTCATGAACTGTTTGTTTCAGGCTTGTTCTTTTCTCGGTTTCGAGATTCCAATCGGGATCGTCAATGGAATCGTCGGCCGAACTGCTATTGGAGCTGCACGGACTTACGGGAGACGGTATATCCTTGGTATGTGAGCGAACGTATTCATCCACCACTGCTAACTCGTTCGCAACATCCCCGCCAAGCGGACTTAGCGAGTCTATGTTATCGGTATTCCACTGACGCGGTATATTATCCACATACAGCGGTTGTTCTGTTGCAGCTATGTTATATATCGGTTGATCGTTGGCGAACGATTCCATAGGCTGCAGAGTGACAAGCAGTTGCGTGTCCACATTGACCGATTTATGTGAGGGTGATTGCGGAGGAGTAAGCGTCGAACTGGTTGGCGGAATGATCTGATGACAAGCCTCGACGTCACCCAAAACCGTTTCAAATTCCTGCAAGAGGGTTTGTGTGTTATCATGTTGTTGTTGTTGTTGTTGTTGTTGTTGTTGTTGTTGCTGCTGCAATGTCTTCGTCACCGTTAGCGGATAAATGACGGTAGAGTAAACCGGCAGCGGTGATTTGTTTTGGTTTTCGGGAAGAGATATTTGTTCAAATATAGGCAGCTCTATCTTTTCTTCCAGCCAATCTGAGAAGGGTTCTGAAAGCAAACAGACGATCTTGATTAGAATGACAGTTGTTTGTGCAACTTGGCTTTAACGTGGCTCTCTAAAGTAGAATAAAACCTGAGACATATATGAAAAGTGATGGGGAATGACAAATTTCAACTTTCATCAGAAATTGCACATACCAGAATACACGATTCTGTTAATAGATTAAAATCTGTTATTCTTTGTTCCTATTGCCTGTGTTTTTCAATTGTATGCATTAGATTAATCTAAAATTCGTTAAGCAAGAATTTGAATTTTTTATTGATCTATTATACATCAGACTCATTATGAAGAAATTTATATTATATACTATTATTACAGATTTTTCTATATTTTATAGATTTCTTCTATTTTATAGACTTTCCTTATTACAGTAATTCAGATACTTTCTTATACAGTAATATAGATATTTCTACTTATTGCAGCAATAATATATATATATATATATATATATAAACTTTATTAAATGTATGCGTTGAAATTAGCGGACAATATTCAAACTTACTTAAGAAATTCTACAATTCACATGCAAGCAATATCGCATAATTCTTTGGGTAGCGATATGCGCGGCCGATGGCGCCATAGATCGAAACGCATCCGTCCTATTTCTAATTGACATCACGTATCAGTTCGTGCGCCACGCTCGTGATGCATTCATTCGTTTGCAAATGAATCACATATTGGTGATATTATATTTCCTAGTATGTGTGCATTGTTATTGGATAACATGAGACGCAATAATCTCTGGAAATATGGTATGGCTGGCAAATATTCTACAATATCTAAGAATGATCGATTCTCTTATTTTCCATAACGTAAAGACTTTACCGCGTATTACGTTCTGTAAAAAATTACATTATCCATCTTTCATGTTTTATTGACGGCGAATCAAATTTTCTTTTTCATTCTTTAGTGGCAGCGTTTATAGTGCTCAGGAAAGAGATTAATTTTATGTAAGCGTGTCCTGAGTAACATGTTATTCGATAATATTCTTTTTATGTATCAATTTGATTAAAAATTTCAAGTTGATAGCTAACAGTACTTGCAACGAACACGAACAATAAATAGGTGTGGCGCATTAATACAATTTCATGGACATTAAGTAGGAAAACAAGTTCCTCATTTGCAATCTCATTTATAATGAGATCAATTACTGGGCTGCAGCGACGATTTTTTTTATTTCGTATGCAAAGTAATGTTTATGGAAAAAAAAAATACATTTTTTAAAAATCATTACTAATGACTGCACGTGTGTTAATAGCCTTATAAAACTTAAACGAATGCTTCAAAATACTCTTATCTTTCTGGAAGGTTTCACCTTCTCAAGGACGTAGCCGATCAAGGACCTATAGTGTATAAAAAGTGAATAATTTTCGCACTCTCTACGACAGCCGTGACCTATTTTATGAAACTTTGATCAGTAGCTATTGGATGTTATCTTCTTTTAAATACAAGAGGGCATGAGGTTAGATAAGACCATTTCTGTATTCGGATGACGTTAAGTGTTAGAAGTGCACAAAGAACTTTCAGGAAAACAGAGATACGCGGCGAGTGCAGTTAAAATGTCATCAAATAAAAAAATGCTACTATACATGTATATATCATATTTTTAAATAAGATACTGTTTTAATTGCACTCGCATGTTTTCTTAAAGTTCTTATGTGCGTGTGTGTGTGTGTGTGTGTGTGTGTGTGTGTGTGTGCGTGTGTGTGTGCGTGCGCGCGCGCGCGTGCGTGCGTGCCGAGTTCATTATCATAACTTTTGTTTCTTAAGAAAATGGATTAACATCAAATATAATATCCTAAGATCTAAAGATATGATTGATTTTTTTTTACACAGAATGTATCTACTTGATTTCTAATATACTTTTATGAAAATGTAACGAACGAGATTATTGATCTGATAATGTATTAGGAATGTAAATAAATGACAAATGAGATTGATATAGATTTGAATTTCAGCAATATTTAAAGATGTTTCTCGTAAAACATACCGGAGAAAATCTTTCTGAAATTTGTGTATGCCTGCTATTTACATGATCGCGTGTGCGATTTAGCGTATTATTTTTTATTTCCAAACTATTGGGCTACAAATCTGAAGTTTCGTTTGTGGTAACGAGAAATGACATGTGCATTTCGATGACAAACAACATCAAAGTGTCTATTTAAACTTTGGAAAAAAAAAGAGAACGTTCAGATTTAAGTTTTCAGAAAAATTCATATATATAAATTTAATATAAATTTGTTTATTATGCGAGTCTTATTTTTTCTACTCGTAACTGTAAAGAAAAAAATTAAGAGCTACTCAAGAGTTTTTAAAAACTTTACTTCCAATGTAATATTCTTATTTGTAATACTTTTTTCCGAAACATTAGAGATAAAGAGAAATGTATTAAAAATATATTTTACGAACACAAAATATACAGCCCATATAAGTATCATAAATGTCAGTTTGTTGAAAAAAAAAACCCAGATATGCCAGTTGATCAAACTGTTAACATGTATTGTAAAATATAAGCAAGATCCTTGAAGAAACAATTAAAAAAATATACATATATTCCGGTTCTTCATAAATTTTCCGAATTTTCTTAATAGTAAAATAACAAAGTAAATAATACTTCGAATGTGACATTCCTCTAATGTAGGGGGGACAAAATATTTTATCTGTACACAAATGAATTGCTCATTATTGAAAGTGCACAATTTCATGAATCAATCTTTTTGGAAAACAAGAAATAGTCTATATATTTAAAAAACAAACAAACAAACAAACAATACTACCAAATTGTAATTATATATGTGTTTAAAAGCCTCAGCTACAAATGAAAAGCACAGGCAATAGAACAGGGAAAAAATCAGAAATCTGTCAGAAACGGTATATTCTGATATACACGATTTCTAGGTTGAAACCTGATATTTCTTATTGCTTGTGCTTTTCAATTATGTCTTAGACATTATTTTAATCTCAATTCAATTAACTCTTTATATTTTTCTAGTTCTAAGAATTAAAAGAGACAAAGAATAAGTCGAATTAAGATTAAAAAATTAATGTACATTGGTAGAAATGAGCATTAGTGATATAGATCGACATAAATCATTCTATCTTTCTCGACATTCTTTGAGAAACAAAACAATAGCTGCATTATCAAATAAAAAAAAATCTTAAAAAGCAAGCACCGAAATCACGGAGTCGCTACGGACACTTTTCGTGTTTACTTACAAAATATATACCTATATCTTGAATAGCAAGTCATCACTCGTTTTATCTCGAGTATTTTTAAATCCCACAATACAATGAACATTTAAACGTTGTTTTAACATGACAAAAAATATCTTTTTTTGAATTACGCATTTTAACGATTAAACAATATTATTTTTACGTTTTAAAGAACGAAATGCGCTATGTAATAGGTAACTAACGATAAAACTAACACAGTACCAATATGTCTACATATAATGCGATCAGATAACACATTTCTATCTCCTACTCCGCCTAGATAATAAATTCTGTATTATGCCTCGACTTGAAGCAATTCGGAGCATTCGTCAGATGGGGGCAAATAGAACAAAGGGGGAGGGGAAAAGGAAACCTACCGCTGTAACATAAGGCAGCCATGGTAATTGCGCGTGGTTTGGTGTTTTCCTTGTTAAAGGGACGGGAGAAGAGAGATCAGGTGGGAGTGTGTATCTGGTGTAACTGGTTGGGAAGGGCCGGTGGTTCCAATACGATCGTTCTTTCTGTAGCGCCAACGTAGCGTGCCGCAGCTCGTACGAAGACGTAGAAGAACGTGCGATCCTCCCACGTATGATCGCAACAAATCGGCCAATATTCAACGTCTTTTCACGAGCTTCTGGGAGTTGACGATGATCTCTCGGTTCCACGTGTACCGATATGCGAACTGCATGCTATTATATAACATTAGCACGCTCCACCATCGAGACGACGGATCGTTTTCACGGATCAACTTTAATGATGCCAGTCTCGTAGAATTACCGGCGCCAAGCCACCGTTCCTTTCAGGGCACCCGCGTGCGGTTGTGCCCATGCACTAACAAACAAATGTCGCTGCCGCAAACCTCCAACGGATCAGTAAAGGGCTAAATCGTCGCCGGATTTCAGATCTATCTCCAGATGTTTGGCTGTAGTTCGTCCTGTGCTTCCTCCGCACTTTCTTCCTATGACGATGCTCGGCAAACTCGCTTGATATCCTGTTGTCCCTATACCAGTGAACGCTCAGAGATTCCGACGCTTCTAAAACACGACGCGAGATGATATTTTGCGCAAAACGATGCGCAGCCACGTGTTTGCGTTGACGAGTGTTCGATGTCACGTCCGGCAATTTCACAGCAGCTTTTTACTACTTATCACGCGTGCGGGCTGTTCACCGCTTCTTCTTTCTTCGTTTTGATGGTACTACAAGATACGTACTACAAGGAACGTGAGAAAACTTGACGTTTTGCTCTCCGTGAAATTTTCCGGCGATTCGCGCGGGAAAATTGATAAGAGATCTCGAGAACAGGTAATGATGTGCAAGACACTGATAAGAGATCAAGATGTTGCGGTCCGTAGACGACGGTTAATTAAGCACTGATGTAGCGCGACGGATCGGCAAATGGCGATCGTGCAAATTGGACTTCGATGGCCTGTATACTAGCGAGAAACCGCTCCTGCTTATCTTTGGACTTTCCCCTCTGTCGTCTCTACTCCCTCCTCTCAATCTCGTTACTGACACCCCCCGCCATCACCCCCCTATCATCATCTATAAGACCAAAGCCATCGCGTAGAGGTTAACCAGTTTGTCCCACTCTCTTTCACAAGAAAAAAAGGAGAGGAGTGACAAAGAGCGCAGAAAAGAGAAAAAGAGTAGACATGCGCGCGCGCATTTGTTTGTTCTGTGTGTTGTGTGCTGAACGGTACCAGTGGGAAAGAATGAAAGCGATAGGGGGATACGAAATCGAACGAAAATACCAGTTTTCACTTTTTTTTTGCGCAGTATGAAAAAATGCGAAAAGTAGGCGATTCTTAAGTTAATGCGCATTCACGCGAGTTTCGTGTCCTTTACCATGGCTCGCCGCTCGATTATATTTGCGCACGCGGATATTGCGAAATATCACTCGAAAGCATAAAGCAGTTTTTTTTGCATCTCGCTTCTCTGGAATATCGAGAACATTGGTATCCCTAGAGGGGTCTCCCGAGATTCATGACGCCGTGCTACGCGGTGGTTCTCCCTGTTAAATCGGTTATTTATAACAATGTCATTTAAAATGCAAGCGATACGACGATTGAGATTTCTTATCATTCACAGATACGATAATATGTGAAAATTGTGTGATTTGTAATTGTATAAAGAAGGTCTCTGTGATTCAACTCCGGATATGAATTTTTTTTTCCCGAAGCAAGTATAACATGCTATGATTATGTTAAAGATTATGTAGACAAGTTCCACTTTTTAATGCGACCATAAAACTAATCGTTAGTAAGTAATCATGCAATTATTTTATAACATTTAAATTATTAGATGTTATGATAAACGTCATAGATTTTTGAAAAATTGTAGAATAAAATTTGAGAGTTTCCCTTTAACTATTTCAATCGAATGACATCCGTTTAGTGGGCTATACTTTTTGCGATATATAATATCCATATCAATGTTTGTGCAAGAATAAAAGCAAGAATAAAAAAATAAATTTGCCAGAAATGTAAATTTGATTAATTTTACTTTAAAATATTAAACATGTTTCAACGAAATCTTGTCAAAAATTTGACAATAAACCAGGATGGATATCTTTAGTTCAGTATCATATTCTTGATATGTTGAATTAATAATCAATTTTCTCTAATCAAATTGAAGATTAAATTTGAGCAAGTTTTGTTACAAAAAATGTATTAATTTCTAATTATTAAAATATTTAATGTTAAATTAACATTACATATTATAAAAATATATATTCATTTCTTAAAATAGCAATTTTCTTTACTCAACAAAAATAAACTCCAAATTTAATGATAAATGCTTTGTTAAAACTTAATTCACTAATGAAAAATTTAGCAAAAATACTTGAGTATCATATCAGAATTATTCAATTATATAATAGAGATATACATCTCACATCAGTGAATTATTCAATTATATATAAGATATACATCTTATAAAATTACGTCGATCAAGAATCAGAATGATCCAAGATTAGAAGTTACATTTCTAAATTTGTAATGTATTCTTGTATTTTATTACCTCATATTACTATATTCATATTTTTAATATCATTAAGAAAAAAAGCAATATTTATAACATTTAATTTCCTACTTATCTTCTATATACAATTACTGTTTCTGCTTTACATTCTGATTTGTAATTCCAACTTGACTTTTCCCTGTTCTCAGATAAGAGCATATGTAGATAAATCTATATTCATATAAGATTTTTAAAATTGTATTTTTGTATGTTAAGCATATTCTAGAATAACAAAATTTTATGTATATTCGCACACAGATATTCAAAATTCTAAGATATATACATCAACTGATATATACATCAGTTTTTATTTCATGTAAAACGAAATAGAATATCATTAATTACCAATTTTTATCGCTCATTGCAATATGAATATTTATCACTGATATAAATACCGTCGATTTATATACAATACAATTATGTATATTTTATAGTAAATTCGGTTGGACACACTAATGCACACTGCATATAAAATATTTTTTGATATTTCAAATGATTTCAGATATTATAAAAAAAAATCCAAAAACTATTTGATCCATAAGGGATGATTTTATTTCTTAAAACAGTTTATCCAATACCAAAATCGTTTTCTTACCAAATAAATTTTCTAAATTCATCTATTTATGTGACCTATACATGTTTAATTATAAACAAGTTTCCTGAAAATCAGAATTTTTGATACTTTGCAAGATTTTTTTTTGTAACGTCCAATCGAATTCGCTATTAAGTAGACAAGTAACAAAAATAATATATTTACCTTCTTTAATCCATTCGTCTAATTTTTCTAAAAGCTGTTTTGCCACTTGTGCACGGGAAGGATGGTCTTCATACATAACAGCTTCCGCAGTATTGTTAGAAATTTCTACAGAATGATCATCGAATAAAGGCCAATCGTCATCAATTTCTAATGACGGTGTCCCACTGCGGGACACCGGCTCGTACTTCCATAGCCACATCTGGTCCTGACTGGATGACATTTTCAATGCGAATCCAACCGAGGGGTTTTAAAGAACGATGAAAAGAAATTTTGGTCGGCTTAGCGACGTAGCTAGTAATGAACGCCATATTGGCACTGAAAAATAAATAATTTCTATGTTAATAACAAATCAAAGAAACGAACAAATAAGTGAGAAGAATATAAATAACAAAAAAAATCATTTCTCTCGCTTGCCCATTTTTTAACTTATAAGTGTAGTGCTCAAAAAATCTCAAACAAATTTCATTTTTATAGTTATATTTTTTAATAATTTTCTGATTTTTATCTTGTTCTTTGTCTCTGCACTGGACAACACTAAGTACCGATTTTTCATTATCTGTTTAACTTGTGGTTAGATTTAATCTGATGTTTTATCCAATGACCTTTATCTATCATGATGTCATGGATGATGACATTAGGTTAACCTAATTACAAGTTAAACAGATAATGAACCAGACAATAAGAAACCAGGCGTTTAGATCTGTTTTCTATGGCTGAACTGAATGTATACTTTTGTGTACACTTAAAGTGAGATAGGTATATGTTTGACATTTGGTAAGTAACAAAGAGTTCTAATGCGAACTAGTGTGGAAATAAAAGACTTTAACTTTCATCTTATTCTATAGATGCTTCTGTAATTCAAGTTCAAGTTAGTTCCATTAGGATTGAAAAATATGATGATCACTTAATACCTTCATGATTAATAACAACTCAACATTATCTTGTACACCATAAGTGGATTTGGATTAGCTAGTAGCAATAAAATTAGAGGAACAACAAAAGGTAATTTTGCAAAATTTTATAAATTGCGAGATATAATATGCTTTTATTAATTTATTTATAAGATTTAATTTACTTAAAATTACAATCATATAAAATTATCGTTTTAAAATCGTTACTGTAAATTGAAAAAATTTAACTATAATTATTTAATTTCCCAATAAAAAACTTCATACAAGAATATGTATACATAAATATGTGTAAATATATATAACATGCATAAATATTCATAAACATATGTAATTATATATGAAATATGTCCATGTTTATACATTCTTTCTTTTGTGAAATTACTTGTTAGTGTACTAAAAAAATAATAATGAGAAGACATAAAAAATAATTTTTCGCATTGTTTGTTTTAAAAAAAATCAAATTTGAAGAAATGTGGAACTTGAATTATCAGAAGCACCTTCTTTTACCACACACACTTCAAATATACCTATATTTATTTTAATTTACATACATATACACGGCCTCACACAAAATGCTTTAATATGCCTTCTCATTCCTTCTCCGATACCTTCTCGTGCAACTTCATGTGTTGAAGCATTGGTGACGTCATGTGTACAATAAATGCAAATTAACTCAATTACAAAGAACAGATATGTATCTATACAAATATGTATGTACATATATACTCAAGTGATAGAAATTAATCATTGATAATTTTAATATTAAATAAAATGTAAATTTTGTTTTTTATATATTCAATTAAAATTCTGTACACTTTTTTACATTTTTAATTATATATATATATATATATAGATTTTTTCACAAGTTTTACAAATTGAATTTACACCCAGATGACGGACAGTAACAAAAATCTAATTTCCGAACCACCGGAAATCTCGGATGATTATTTCTCGCTTATCTTAGCGAAAGCCGATTTTTTTTCGTATACAGATTGCGTTGGGAAATCAACCAACGGTTACCCATTGATGCAGGAAGCATCATGACGCAATATGAGATTATTGTCCGGCAACATCTTTTGACAAGATCGGACAACATGCACGAATCGCGACATTTACATGGTGTATTAACGTAATGCGCAATTGGACGACGGAATGATGTAAAATGTCTCTCTAATATAGCGAGGCATGGCCATCTTTTTATCGTGACAATTCATATTTGACGTGATGACGACTCACAAGATGGCCAACGAACCTCGTAGCAGGCACAAGAAACCCAAACCCTATGCGAAATATCCCAATGAGATAAACAATTGTGTACCACTTACCGCATGATTACTTAAGGGGCGTCGGCACACTTGCGTGTGCAAGTCTTTCGTTAAACTACAGCATCATCTTACTCGTATTCTGGAACGCAGAGATAATCCAAACGTCTTCTTTACGAGCCTCATGGATGGGGAATGCGAGCGTCGGCGTCGTCGGGTTCCGCTCGGGTTTCGATCGGATCACGTGACTTTCTCCCACGTCATCGTGACCTACTCCTCGTCGCTTTCCCGCGCGATTCCACTATTTCCAGGGGCGTGATTCTGTAACTGTCTTTAGACGTCTACAGTTGTCAGTGTTGTTAAAAGCCGGTTCTATATTAGTTGCAAGTTGATCGCAATTTGTTGCGACAGCCAATCTGAAGCTTGCATTTTGAAATCAACGCTTCATATTGACACTGTCGCACAAATTTGCGATTGGCTTGCAACTAATGTAGAACCAGCTTACGCGTTGATCTCTTGTGATGGTAACATGTCTACATCAGCGGTCACCTTTGGTGAAATTACAAATCGTTAACGGTAAGTGACATAATTACATCATATAATTTTTCAAATATTTTAATACACGAGATATAAATTGTCAATGCATGTGTAACGAAATAATGTCTAACAAATTTCGAAATCATTAAAAAACATAATCTTATATATCAAGTATATTAATCAAATTAGTATATATGCAAAAATTTTTATTCATTTGCAATATTGTAATAATACAGTTGTTAAATAATGTTGAATAATATAATATTAGAGTTAGGGAATTAGAAATCATGTATGAATTTATTATATAATATATAAATAAAAATAAATACCATAAATAAAAAACCATTATAATATACAGGGTGCATCACCAAAATCTGGACAAATCGAACAATTTCTTTAAACAAAATGTTTTTAATGAAAAATTAAATATTGCCAGAATGAGAGCCGAGGCAAGCAACTCGACTTGTCCTGATAACCTCAGAGAGCATTTGTCGTATCTTTAATGTGTACGATTTGTAATTTGTTTTTTTTTTTCGAAGGTCCTCGGCAATTCGACGCATTGTTGGCTCGCTTATGTCAACAATCGATGCTAATTTTCGCAACGATTGCCCTGAGTCATCCGAAATCAGCGCTTGAGCCCTTTCAACGACTGCGGGGGTCCTCGCAGTGCGTTCTTTCGAGTGACTCTTCTTCGCTGGCATATTGGAACCTTCGTTCGACTATTCTAAAGCCGTATATTTTGTCACAATGTCATAAATGGCTGATCTCGGGTATCCAAAGAATCGAATTATTTTCGTTGATGAGCGTCCAGCGTGAAGGCCTTCGATGATCGCGGCTCTTCTATTATACTTCGCACTTGATTTCAACATTTTGTGTTTCGCGGTCATTTTGAGAATATGACTGTTTACTAGAAGCATCAAGCTTTCTCGGACGCCAACAACCTCTGGCAGAGGCACAATAAAGCGGAAAATTTAAATTGAAATTTGTCCGGATTTTTGTGACGCACCTTGTATATATTATTTAGACAATATGTTGGAATAGTTTTTTCAAAGTATTTGCTACTAATTTTTGTAGTAGCATGCCACAAACATTGTGTAAATCCTATAAAAACAAAGTAAAATCCTGTTTATTTTAAATATTTTAATAATATATATTGGGTCATCTAAAAAGTATTCACGGTTTTTTGTCACTAGATGTGTGTTGATTATATATCTAGTGACAAAATACCGCGGATACTTTTTAGATGACCCAATATAATAGATTTTGTTTTGCTTTGGTTGTCCATTTTGCAAGGTTATGTTGACTGAAGAGAAGAGAGAAGTTGACAGCTAGATGCTATTTTTGTGATATTAAATATTATGTTGTGCAATAATTAATACATATGTTTACTAAACATTTTTTCCAATAAATTGATAATGATTTAATATTTAATGTCATCAATGAATGATAGAATAATAATACAGTATATCATTGACAATGAAAAATTACATTGATCCTATGTATCATTACAATTATACTTACGTTTCTTCTGAATTCATTTTGTTAATATCTGAAAAAATTATAATATAATAAGCCTGCACAAAATGAAATAAATCGCAGAAAGAATCGTTAAACGAACACAAGTCATACATATACATACATGGACGAAAAACTAGAGAAATGCTATATATGTAATACATACTATATAGTATTGGGTCATCTAAAAAGTATCCGCGGTACTTTGTCACTAGATATATGACCATCAACACACATCTAGTGACAAAAAACCGCGGATACTTTTTAAATGACCCAATATATAACATTTCCCTAGTTTTTCGTATGCAATACTTTTCAAGAATAAGACCCCTAAAGTGATACCACTTTACTTTCATACGTTTATATTGGGTCATCTAAAAAGTATCCGCGGTACTTTGTCACTAGATATATGACCATCAACACACATCTAATGACAAAAAACCGCGGATACTTTTTAGATGACCCAATATATTATACGTCACATAATCTCATTTTTTAATCTGATGATCTTATTTAAATGTTTTGGACTGGCAAAACAAATTTATATTTTATTGCGATCATTTGAAATACAACAATATGTAATTATATTAAAAATTAATTAAAAAATTATGGCATAATCGGATTGTATATACTTTCAAATTAAATCCACGCTACAAGAGCAAAAATTACAACGAATTACTAATATTATTGTATATCAAATTCATGTATATACTGCACTTACATTATTATTTCTTTTCCGTTTTTTATTTGCAAACTACATTTTTAATAAAACTGGAAAGTTTTTGGAGCTATTTCCAATTAGCAATATACTTCAAAACTTCAAAAACCTAAAAATATTGTTTTTTTAGTCAATAAGATTAATAAATTAGAGATTAGGGTTATGTTAAAGATATCACAAGTTTGATACATATTCTACATATGATACGTATTCATACATATCATACGTATCAAACTTTTAGAATGTATATCAAACCTACCCTGTTCCATATTCAGAATACGCTTTTATTGATAAAACCGTTATATTAAAAAGTAGGCTGCTGAAAAAGTTTCTGCAATCTAATACTTTCAGTGGCGCCAACGTTCTGCTACTATCATATCCGTAAAATTAGATGTTTTTAACCTATAATTCAGTTGACAGTTTGTATCCAAGCCAACTAAGCAAGTTTTGTTTGTATAATATTTTAAAAGAAGTTATTTTGTGAAAAAATTTAAATTTAGCGTGAAAATTTTCGGGCAATGATTTTTTACGATTACAAATATAATTTAATTCCGAAACAATGCATCGATCGACTTCATTTGACTTTTGGGGATGAAGCACCATCCAATAGGACTGTTTATAATTGGTTTGCCGAATTCCAGCGTGGACGTACTTTTCTTTGTGACGAATTCCGTGAAGGTCGTCCATCCACGTCTGTTGTTACCACTAATGTTGATGTTGTGCGTGAAATGATTGAGCGAGACCGGCATATGACACCCCCCGAGATTCAGGCACCCTTAGGCATTGATATGAAAGTAATACATATGATTTTGCATAATCATTTGAGCATACGGAAACTTTGCAGTCGTTGGATCCCACACAATTTGACCGAAGCTCAAAAACTGGCTCGTGTTAAATGGAGTAAAAAAATGCTCAAGAAATTCAATCAAGGTCGGTCAAATTTGGTCTACAACATCATTACTGGGGACGAAACATGAATCTATTCGTACGAGCCCGAAAGTAAACAACAATCCACTTTGGATATTTCAAAATGAACCGAAACCAACAAAAGTTGTTCGTTCACGCAGTGCTGTCAAGCAAATGATTGCTTGTTTCTTCAGTCATACCGGACATGTGGCAACCGTGGTTTTAGAGGATCGAAGGATTGTAAATATTGATTGGTATACAACAATTTGTTTGCCAGAAGTCATAAATGAATTGCGTAGAACAAATCGAAATCGTCGCATCATCCTTCATCATGATAACCATCTGTGACCAGCTGTCACACAGTACGTCAAACCGTTGATTTTTTAGCCAGTAAAAATGTCGAATTGGAGACTCATTGTCTGTATTCACCTGATTTATCACCTAATGACTTCTTTTTATTCCCAAACATTAAAAAAAAGATGCGTGATGAGCGATTTGAGTCGCCTGAAGCAGCTGTTGAAACATTTCGTACACTCATTTCTGAGATTATAGCCTCAGAGTGGAAAAAATGCTTCGAAAATTGGTTCAAGCGTATGCAAAAATGGATCGATCTTAAAAGCGAATACTTCGAAAAACAATAAAGCCATTTACCGAATTTTACATGTTTTTTTTTCATATTGTTTGCAGAAACTTTTCTAGCAGCCTACATATAATTAATTAACTACAGTTATATGTAATTGTTACGAGGGCAAGATGAAAAGTTCTCGGCCTAACATAGATGGTACTGCTAAAATATATAATAAATGTATTTTTAAAGTAAAAAACTTATTCTTTCACTTTCTAGGCCGAGAATTTTTCACCTTGCCCTCGTATATATTGGTGTTTGAGAAAGGTGTCTGAGAAAAAGAGCCATTAAAAATTAGCCAGGATAGTGGAGTCTCTACAGATTGATTCTTTTTTATTCATTTAAATTTTTTTATAACTTTAAATTAAATGTAGTTTGTTTACAATTCCAACTTTATTCAAATTACAAATTGCAATATGATAAAATATCGCATTGATTGGTTTGCCATGTTTTAGAAATTCCCATCCTATATTTGTGTTATATGAGCGATGAGCGATATCCAATAAAAACTCTGCTTTGGATCGTCACATATAAAAAAGCAGAACTTTTACGATTTAAAGCTGATATGTAATATAAGAAATTTATTATTTGTTAATACTTTTAAAATATCTAATTTCAACAATATAATTAAAATTAGATATTTTAAAGGTATTAACAAATAAATTTCTTATATTATACATATCGGCTTTAAATCATAAAAGTTCTGTTTCATCTCTCATCGTATCCAATGTGTAATAGGCATTAAGGCATGCAATAGGTACTAAGGTATTCATATAGTCGATTCTTATTTGACTATCTTAAGTAATGTTTAAGATGCTAATGCGGCTTTCTGATTGATTCATGACATCTTAAGATTGTACTTAAGACGATCTTAAATATAAGATCTGATTATAGGATAATATATGAATAGGCAGAGAGAAACCTGAATCTCTATTAATTTGACAGATTTTAGTTGTTTCAGCGATTTTAGCGATTTATTTTCAGGAGCACCGCAAAAAAAAAAAAGAATATTGTTGTATAGATTATATCTACTTCTTGAGGGCAGTAATGCGCGGCATTTTGCGGTTACAAGAAAAAGTCCTCATGTCTTCAAGTTCTCATGTCTTCTCTCAGGTTTCTTTCTAATAATATATGCACAGTAGGAAAAAACGTTTTTTTGTAAGTTTCGGAACACGCACAGTTGTTTACTAAACTTTGATGGTCTTGCGCAACGAGCGATAATATTAAAGATACTAACGAAATTTAATTCGGTTTCTCCTCATTATCTATTCAAAGTATTGTATTAATTGATGATTAAATCAGTGTTAGTAAATTAGCGATCGTAGATAAGAAATCGAATTAAATCTCATCGATCAGTATATAGGGTTGGCCATATTCGACGGAAAGATGTTTTTTTTTTCAATCATGGGAAACGTCGTTATTCGATCTAACATCTCTGTCAAAAGTTACAGTGTTGCCAGATCTTTCCGTCGAATATGGCCAACCCTGTACATATATACACAAAATGTAAAAAAAAAATTTTTAGCATTTTGCGCATTTTCAGAAAAAATATATTTATAAAAGCAAATTGACGGGCTACAGTGTCCTTTAAAAAAATTTGTTACTAAAAATTACTACAAAAAGTTACTACACAGTAATTAAATACTGTTATTTTGTTAATTAATTTTATTAAGTGTTAATAAATTGAATCATTGGCTGAATTATCTATTGACGTTATAGTATTAATAAAAAATTAAAAAATAATAATGTAAGGTGAGTATAACGCGGTTAATAGAGCGAATTCATTGCATATTTTCCTTATTAATAAGTATAAATTTCGAATATTTCGACTTTTTTTTTAGTCTTCTTCAGCGAGACACGTTCATACAATTCAATGTATGAGGACACCTCCTAGATGGAAATCACTCCTGAATTGACAGATCCAAGGTAAAAATTCACCATTATTGTTGAAATTTTGTAACCATTTTGTGATATTGGGTCACCTAAAAAGTATCCGCGGTACTTTGTCACTAGATATATGACCATCAACACACATCTAGTGACAAAAAACCGAGGATACTTTTTAGATGACCCAATATTTCACGTAAGAAACGGATGCGAAACAAACTATCTTAAATTAAATTGAAGATGGCTTACCACGTTAGGAAGTGTCTTTAATAAATAAAAATGCAAGTTATATTTACAAGATTTTGATTGGCTAAATAAGTCAATCATTCTATGTTATTGTGTGATAAAATATGTGTTGCTCATTCTTTGACATATTCAATTGATCAAAATCTTGTGAATATAATCTGCATTTTTATTTGTTCAAGAGCACTTTTTCCTAATGTGGTAAGCCATCTCTTATTTAATTTAAGAGTCGATCTTGCAATTGTACACAAGCCAATTGCGCACAAGCCAATCACAGCGTTAGAAAAAAAAAATAAAAAAACTCCCTAGGCAGAAGTCGCTGTGACGCAATTGCTACACTAAACCGCTCGCTTTAATTTAGATTTAGATAGAAGATTTTAGTTTGTTTTGCATTTGTTTCTTAGGGGTGAAATCAGACGGTGCGGAATACGACTGCGGAATAGAGAATGCGTTATAGAAGCAATCAATCAGCGCTAATCGGAATAACGCAGAATAACGCTGATTGGTTGCATATGATGCATTCTCTATTCCGCAGTCGTTTTCCGCATCGTGTGATTTCACCCTTAGGGAGGGTCCCAAATGCATACAAAAATAATCGGACACAGCAGGCTGTTCAAATCGAACACAGTCCCAATTGTACACAGATAGAAGGGAACATATGACAGCTTCTATCGGACACAATTCCAATCGAACACAAATTAAAACGGACTCAATCGGACACAAGTTGAAACGGACACATGGCGGTCCCAATCGGACACAATTCGATTTCTATAATTGTATTGTTGCATATAGATATCAACTTTTTACGCGAAGCGACTCTTACCTCTCTCCCTCTCTTGCAGAGAGATGCACAACTTTTATAATTATACTGTTGTTGTTCAGGTTGAGGTTAGAAAATCTATCATGTAGACAATGAGGTGTATAGGCGGTTACGCCGCCCCGAACAAATAAAGATACCATCCTATCCGTTTGGGGTCTAATTGCCTAAAAGTTGCAGACAGTAAAAAAACCGCTCTAAAAAGACTGTTCCACATTCCATTGTCTTCATAGGTTAAAAATATTCCAAGCTGTTTACGTTGTAACTTCTACATGGTTAGGTTCCAAGCAGGTAGGATATGTTATCTTTTTTGTTCGAGGTGGCGTAGCTACCCCGAACCAATAAGCACTAGCCTATACACTATCTACATGACAGATTTTCTAACCTTAACAGTACAATTATAGAAGTGCATCCCTTTAGGAGGGGGGGGGGAGAGTCAAAACGCGTCAAATAAGCCTAAGTCTATTGATTTTTGAGATGGTCATTGCTAAATTGTATAATCACTGTCCGTTTTAATTTGTGTCCGATTGGAACTGTGTCCGATTAAGATTGTCGTGGGTTCGTTTCATTGTGTCGGATTGGAATATTTGGAATTGTGTTCGATTTGGACAATCGATTTTTTTTATGCACATCTGGGACCCTCCCGTTCGTGAAATATCACAGGATGGTTACAGAATTTCAATAATAATAATGGATTTTCATTTTGAATCTGGCTTTCATCTAGGATGAGATGTCCTCACACATTGGATTATATGAACGTGTCTCGCTGAAAAAGACTTAAAAAAGAGTCAAAACGTTCAAAATTTATACTTATTAATAAAGAAAATATATACTGAATACGCTTTATTATACTCTCATATGCCTTTATATTATTGTTAAATTCGAGAGTTACAGAGATATCATTTTTAATTAAAAAAAAACCTAATTTATTTTTTATTTATTTATTAAATAAATAAATAATTTATTTATTTATTATTATTTATTTATTTATTTAAAAAACAAATTGATCAAAATTGCATGCGTATTGCAACTTCAACTTACACAATCGCATTATTAGAATAAGAATATTTAGGCAAAGGAAGATAGGAGTCTTAATCTAGAGAAGAGAAAATTAGTTGTGGAAGAAGTGGAAGTTGAAGTTTTGCTAAATAAAAATATTCAAGTATAATAAAAAAAAGTTTATATTTCCATAAAGAATAACGATTTAACTTTAATTAAATAAATTAATAACATAATATAAGGCTATGAATAAAGGCGATTTTTTTTATATTTTATATTTTTATTTGTGAATATCTTGCGTAGTTACCGGTAACTTTTTTAAAATTATTATTAACATTGAAATGACCCGATCGAAACATCACATCTGTTACAAAATTTTTTAGATTATTGATATAAATAAATTTACTCACATAATAACTTGAGTGGTTCATAGCCCTATATTATACAAGTATTATTAATTTATATTTCTTTCTCTCTTTCTTTTTCGCATTCACACGCACGTACACTCTTTTTCTCTCCTACTGTATTTTCTTTTTATATTATACTATTATATATTACTTGTAATAATTAAAAATTGCTAAAAATTAGTTTCTATGTCAGTACGATATAATATCTTCAAAAAAGACAAACTGTTTATTTAAAATATATTATTGCAATGTCTTTTGTTTTTGTTGCTTGAAATAATCTTGTCTGAAACTTTCATTCATAATTTGTCCAATTTTCATTCTAATCCATACAGGTGACATTAGAGTGATGAACTTTTGAATACTATGGGCCCAATAACCAGTACTGCTGTTCATTTTGCCCAGAGTGGCAATAGCATTTCTTGCATAAGTTGTAGCATCAGGTACAAATATACTTGAAACCTGCAGTTTTAAATAAAACGTCTACATTTTTCAATAATCGCATGAAAATATAGATTAAACAAAAATAACTAGAATAATAAATAGAATAATAAATTATTCTAAGCTTGAAGTAATACATGAAAAGAACGGTTTTGCTGAAGTATTTAAAACTTTAGTTAAGTACATACATATAAATTTAAAAAATAATTTTGTCAGACAAACAAAATGATTATGAAGAACGCTCAAACTGATTATTAAAATATTAAAACCTTTTGTAGCTATTGTTTATCACCATATTTGAGCGTTTTACATAATTACATTGATTTATAGCAGAAAAAATATTTTGTATCACATAAGGTGTTTCTTATAGATTTTTGAATGATGAAAATGATATTGAAAGTCAGATTTCCAATGTTAAATTTCCAAAATAATAGACCTTTAATGTATAAAACATTTTTTATTTAACATTTTTCGTTAAAAACAAAATTAATATTATCTTGAAATTCTGATCAGATGTTATGAATGTATTCCCTTCATCCCTTACACAGAAAAATACACATAGTCCGCAAATGCTAATTATTACTAAAATATTTACTAAGTATTGGGAGTACAAATTAATTCGGTCCGTTTTCCAAAAGATGGTTTCGGCTGTTATGAATGATTCATAGTGACAGCTGATTTTGGCGTTTTCAGAGAGGTTAGACATCTGCTAATAATATTCAGTTTATATCGCTTTGAGTTTCATACAAAAACCTTGATTTTTACTGTGTTTGAAATGTCAAATTTTGTGTTAACCAAGCAGCATTTGGGAGATTCTAATTTGCTTTAATTGGAAGAAAAGTGCAGCTGAAGCCCATCGAATGCTTGTCGAAGTTTATGGTGACATTGCTCCAACTGATAAATCATGTAGGGAATGGTTTCGACGTTTCAAGGATGGAGATTTCAGCATTGAAGTCAAGCCTCGCTCTGGACAGCCAAAAAAATTTGAAGACAAAGAATTAGAGGCATTACTCGAAGAAGATCAGAGTCAAACGCAAGAGGAGCTTGCAGAATCATTGGGAGTAACTCAACAAGCCGTTTCTGCACGATTGAGAGCCATGGGAATAATTCAAAAACAAGAAAAGTGGGTGCCTTATGAACTGAAACCGAGAGACGTTGAAAGGCGATTTTTCACTTGCGAACAGCTGATTCAAAGACAACAAAGAAAAGGTTTTTTACATCGGATTGTGACTGGAGATGAGAAGTGGATATTCTACGACAACTCCAAGAAGAAAAAATACTACGCTAAGCCCGGTCAATCGTTGCCATCGACTTTAACATCAACACCAAAGCCGAACATTCATGATTCGAAGATCATGCCCTGTATCTGATGGGACCAAAAGGGTGTTGTTTACTATGAACTGCTGAAACCTGGCGATTCCATTACGGGCGATCGGTATCGGCTACAATTGATTCGTTTGAGCCGTGCATTGATTTGGCAAGTCATCGATTCACTTCTCCAAAATTGGGTCGCCTTCAAAGACGAGTCATTTTTTCGAGATGGATTTCGAAAATTGCCTGAGAGATGGGAAAAAAGTAGTAGCCAGCGATGGACAATATTTTAATTAATCTGTTCATTCATTTTGTTTTGAAATAAATGCATTTTTGAACACAAAAAAACGGACCCAACTAATTTGTACTCCTAATATTTAAAAAATTCATATATCCGCAAATCGTAAGTTCTCCACATCACATTCACAAGCATCAAATTGATTCTGAAACTTAGTAAGTTTAATACTTCAATTAAAATTATTAAATTAAAATAAATTTGATTTGATTATTAAAAAGTTAGTAAAAAGTTGTTTCTTCAGTTTTATAATATATATAGGTATATATTTAAGTATATATACAAGGTGTTTGGAAATATTAATATCGAATGCAGATGAGATGACATGTAGCAGAAAAATGCGAGTTGCCGAACGTTTTTCGAGGTAAAAGAGCAAACGGACACCTTTGATTTGCAATGCCGAATGTACCTAGGGATAGTATTTGCCCCGTGCGGCAAGGCGCGTCTGCCCTAACTAGATTATTGTTTATAAGCAATTACGTGTCTAGCGACAGTGAACGCATGCCTTATCGCGCTGAGCAATCCTCTTGTAGCGCGCTTGCATTTGGCGGTGGGCTGGGCGAATTTGGCTATTTTTATAAGTTAATAACTCATTAATCATTGCGACAATTGTAAAATGGTAGAGGAGTTATAATGGCTAATAGAAACCCCTTATTTTATTGTTTGAAATTTATATGAGCGGTTTATCTAATATATTTTTATTGTAATTAATTGATAGAGAATTTTTCTTCTCTTTAGTCCATTCTGTTCCTATGCGAAAGACTTATCACTAATTTCCAAACACCCTGTATATATACTTAATGTATATATACAGGGTGTTCCAAAATAATCGCCAAATATTTCATGGGCAAGTAGAGCGAGTTAAACTAAGTTGTAATTATTTATTTTCTTCTCATAAAACTCAAAGAATTTTTGTGTCTTACAATTTTTCTGTAAAGTTGATAGTATTTGAGTAAAAAATTATTGAAGACCAATTTTTATCTCGATAATTAATGTCTTGTTAACTATTGCGAAAATTGCAAAATGGTCTTTTCTCAAAGAGGACTTTTCGACTCAGTTTAGTTCGCTCTATCTGCACATGAAATATTTGGCAATATTTTTGGGATACCCTGTATATATAATACTTAAGTGTACGTGCGTGCATGCGTGTATATATACTTAAAAAATATGAATTCTTGTTTTAAGTACATAATAATGAGTTTTACTAGAATTTGTAATAAGTACATTTCAAGATTATTATCAAGAAAATATTTTTTGTTAAAAATAACCGTTCTTTTCATATAAAATATATGAATACAAACTAAAATATAAAATTAACATGCAGCAAATTGATTTATAAAAAATAAGCTTTAAGGATTTTAACTCTTTCAACAATTCAGAAAATTGTTATAAGTAATATTATTTCAATAATATTATAATAGTTTCGATACCTGAAGCTTAGAACTAAATGCGTTCATTTTGGTATTGACGAAAAGAGGCGACAGGTGTTGAACAGTTACGCCGAATCTGGAATATTCCGCCCTGAGAGCATCGGAAAAACTCTTCATATACGCTTTCGTAGCGGCGTATACAGTCATCAACGGCAATGGCTGAAACTCAGATCCGGAGGAGACGTTGACAATCGCGCCTTGTCTGCGTTTTTGCATCTGCCCGATAACCAACCGCGTCATTAACGTAGTGGCGCCCACATTTACATTGATAATGTCCCACAGTTCCTTCTCGGGTACCTCTCCGACATACATGGGATATTCGTATTGCTTACCCACATTATTCACTTAAAACAAAAATCGTTTAATATATCATATCCATATAGAAGCGTCATTTAATGTTGCATGTATGGAGACCGATGCTGTAAATTAATTTAGGTATGTATTAATTTATATACTTTTGACTTGTGTATTATCATGTTATGCATTATCTATTCTCTTTGTTCCATGAGAGAATGACCTCTGATAATAAAGCGAGCTGAACATTGAAGTGTCGCGATCAAGTAACAAATGCATTTTAAATGTTAGTGAGACAAAAAGACTAAAGAAAATAAAAGAATATAAAAATAATTTTAAATTGCTAATATTTCGTGAACCTTGCCGTTCACTTCATCAGGGCGAGGAACACACTGATACTCAGTGCGGTTTTCGTCTCAGTCAAATTTCTTTACAAAGACATTTTGATTTAAAATAATCCCATTTAGTTAGAAAAATAAAAAAATCAATTTTTCACAAAAGAAATCGATTTAAAATCGCAATTTTTTCTTTTTAATGTAAATTACTTCAGTTTTAATTACAAATACGAGTTTGATTTCCTATACTATTACATCTGTTTCACCTTTAAAATTACAAAATTATCTTCGTTAGTATTATATTTTTCATGGATTAAAATTTTTTATTATTTTGACTACATATGTAAATCGTAAATTTTTTTTACTTTGACAATTATACTGACAATTATACTCTAAATATCACCAAAACTTAACACTTTTTCACCCGAGACTGAAGAAATGGTTATGCTACATCAAAATTGGATACGTCAATGTTTTTTTTTATTAAATTAAGTTAAAAATTAATAACTTACAAAATAAATCTAGCTACATTAAAAGTTGCTCCCTAATAGCATGGGATGTCCTGTGAACGTCCTGCCAGCTAAATATGACATTCTTATGAAGCCTTGTTAAAGTTTAAAAGTAACTAGGTTAAGTTAAAAATTAATTAATTTAAAATTAACTAAATTAAGTTAAAAAAGTTATTAACTTTTAATTTTTTATTTAACTTTTAACTTATATATATGTGTGTGTGTGTGTGTGTGTGTGTGTGTGTGTGTGTGTGTGTGTGTGTATCTATATATTAACTAGTTACTGCCAATTCTATAAACGTGATTTACACGGGGCGATTTTTATTCGTTATTAAAAACTTCTTTTAGACGTGGGTTTGTTCTTATAGTGTATAGTCGCGGCGAATATCGCTTTCGACGCTTGTCGCTGGCTTGTCGCTAGTTTTTTGCTGCTCCTTCAGAGCGAATTTTTAAGTCGTCAACGTAAAAAGCGAATTTTTTCGAAAGCCTCAGCCACTCATACCATAAACTCAGACCATAAATATTAGAGAATAATCGTGTCATCGAATGACATACTTCGAGCCGCTTGTGCTTTGTGACCAACTATTCGCTTGATCACTTAACACTGCTTCAAAATTTTAGTCGCTAGCGAATAAAAACTAAGCGTGTACAAGAAGCTTTCATCAGCGAATTTGCGGACAAATTAAGAAGCTTGCTTCAAGCGAATAGCAGCAGAGTCGAGAGAATTCGCTGGCGAATTAATGACATCAGTAGACGCGGCTTCTAGCGAATAAAAGTCGCCCCGTGTAAATCACGCTATACATATTTTTAAAACCTCAATGTCCTTCTATCTTTTACGATTTTTTCCACTGAAGATTTCGATAATAGATTTTTAATAAAACAAAGAAGTTTTTAATACTTATTTATTTATTATGTTATGTATATATTTTAACTTCTGATGTATCTGTTTGTGTTTTGACTTCTTAATAATATTTTTTCTTTATATTTAAATCGGTTTTATATTTAAATCGGTCAATTTTTTATATTTATTCTAAGCAGTGCTGAAAAAAAATCTGTGAGTTTGAAACGTGTCTATGCTTGTTCATTTGTTATAATATTGAATAAAATTTAATATTTATGTCATATATGTATATTTACTTTATTGCTTGTTTTTGACCATTTACTTTATATATATATATTGGGAGTATAAATTAGTTCGGTCCGTTTTTCAAAAGATAGATCCGGCTGTTGTGAATGGTTCATAGTGACAGCTGATTTTGGTTTTCAGAGAGGTTAGACATCTGCTAATAATATTCAGTTTATATCGCTTTGAGTTTCATACAAAAATCTTGATTTTTACTGTGTTTGAAATGTCGAATTTTGTGTTAACCAAGCAGCATTTGGGAGGTTCTAATTTGCTTTAATTGGAAGAAAAGCCCATCGAATGCTTGTCGAAGTTTATGGTGACATTGCTCCAACTGATAAATCATGTAGGGAATGGTTTCGACGTTTCAAGGATGGAGATTTCAGCATTGAAGTCAAGCCTCGCTCTGGACAGCCAAAAAAATTTGAAGACAAAGAATTAGAGGCATTACTCGAAGAAGATCAGAGTCAAACGCAAGAGGAGCTTGCAGAATCATTGGGAGTAACTCAACAAGCCGTTTCTGCACGATTGAGAGTCATGGGAATAATTCAAAAACAAGGAAATTAGGTGCCTTATGAACTGAAACCGAGAGACGTTGAAAGGCGATTTTTCACTTGCGAACAGCTGATTCAAAGACAACAAAGAAAAGGTTTTTTGCATCGGATTATGACTGGAGATGAGAAGTGGATATTCTACGACAACCCCAAGAAGAAAAAATACGACGCTAAGCCCGGTCAATCGTTGCCATCGACTTCAACATCAACACCAAAGCCGAACATTCATGGTTCGAAGATCATGCTCTGTATGCTTTTCCGAAGGATGCAGCACGATTTGGCAAGTCATCGCTTCACTTCTTTCGCAGAAATCGAAAATTGGCTCCAAAATTAGATCGCCTCCAAAGACGAGTCATTTTTTCGAGATGGAATTCGAAAATTGCCTGAGAGATGGGAAAAAGTAGTAGCCAGCGATGGACAATTGCTCGCCCTCATGTCGCAAAAGTCATAACAAAATATTTGGAAACGCTCAAATGGGATGTTTTACTGCACCCGCCGTATTCTCCGGACATTGCTCCTTCTGATTATTGGTTGTTCCGAAGGAAGGATGCAGCACGATTTGGCAAGTCACCGGTTCATTTCTCCAAAATTGGATCGCCTCCAAAGACGAGTCATTTTTTCGAGACGGAATTCGAAAATTGCCTGAGAGATGGGAAAAAGTAGTAGTCAGCGATGGACAATACTTTAATTAATCTGTTCATTCATTTTGTTTTGAAATAAATGCATTTTTGAACACAAAAAAACGGAACTAATTTGTATTCCCAATATATAAATATATATTGTGTTACATATATTACTAAATTTTCATAAATGTATTTTTAAATAACAAATTATGCAGGTTAATTACGTATGATGCATGTTAATTATGTATATAGTATTTAAAAAAAATTCAGTAAATCTGTTTATATTGATGTTGCGCTATAGAATCTCATTATATTTATTTTTAGAAAGAAATCTGATAATGAGAGAATCGAGGTCTTATTCATTTTTTTTCCAATCAAAAGATTCGATCTTTCATAATTAATAATTTCATTAATTATTTATAAAATATTAGGTGTAATAAAAAAAAATCCATTATTTTTCCAATAGATGGCTTTAGTAATCTGTATCACGCGTAGACGAGATACAAATTACTAAAGCCATCTATTGGAAAAATAATGGATCTTTTTACTACACCTAATAATACAAATAGTGATCATTCATGAAAACGTAAATTGAGAGAGAAATAACTATTACGTAGTTACTTTCTTAATCTTTGATTTTTTATATTTCTTAAATAATGATTATTTAATATATAATATGAGCCCTTTTTTTAAATATAAGTTTTATAATTTTATAATTCCAAATTCAATAGCTTCTAAATCAGATGATTAGCTACGTATTCTGTCCTTGTTATGCTTGCGGTTTACATGGACGAGTGATAGTGAGTGTTTCTTAGCATGAAACACAGATAACACTGTGTAACCAGTAAATCATTCTTATTATTATTTATCAATGTTAAACAGAGACAACATGATCGTTATTACATTTTATTACATTTATGTCTTTTGCTGGAAAATACTAAGCATCAGTAAGGCTATATGTATATGCGCAAATAGGCTAGCTGCTATTGGCACTTTATGAACATATAAATAAATATGGCTAGTAACTGTTCAAATAGTATGTAATAGGACTTTTAAGTATTCGGATATCTAGATATTCGGATATCTGAAATTGATTCCGATCCGAGAACTCAAAATCGTATTATTCGGGTAATCTGAATATCAGAATTATTGGAATCCGCGGATCTGAATTTGGCTCCGGATTTAGATCCATGTCCAGAAAGAAAAAAAAAACATCGACGTATTTAATGAATTTTAACATAAGTTATTTTTTAAATAAAAATTGAATTTTGATATATATAATTGAATTTTCACATATATAATTGAAGAAAAATAAAATTACAAAAAATAAATAGATAGACACAGAATTATACTTGAAATCCAACTAGACCGTTTAAGATATTTGTTTCTATAAGTTGTGTTTCTCACATATACGTCCTACAAGATTTAATATTGTTTATAAATATAAATGTTTAGAACAGATTCTCAATCTTAAAATAGTAATAACAAAGATGTACAAGGATAATAAGAGAAATATTTGTATTTCCCTTTTACATTCAGATTAAATAAGTGTATAATATAATGACTTTAATATATATTCAGTCCACATTAATGCCAACCTAATTTGCTATAAGTTTGCTACGATTTCGAATCTGAGAACCGCATCTTTCAGGTTCGACTTTTACTATTTTAATCTCGGATATCTTAGAAAATTCGAATTTCCGGATAATCCGAATTTGAAGCATCACATTTATTTGTAATTTGGATAAACGTACGAATGTCCGGATAGCTTTAAATCCGAATCAATCTTGAAGTCCTAATATGTAATAAAGAACCTATGGCTGAGATAATTAGTCATCAAGTTCGAAGATCAGTATTATTGATTTACTATCAAGCTAGTGACTTAAATCGCGTAAATAACAAAGATCAGTAAGAACCGAGTAGGTGACCACTCAGTTAGAAGGCTACCTACTTTTATTAGCAAGTTAACAATTCGCATTGTGTAAACCAGGCTTTAAAGACTAATAGTCTGTATCATGGAAGAAGGTCAGTAGTAAAACAAAAATATATGAAGTAGCTGGCCTTGTCAGATACTGCTCAATCTTGCATGGTCAGTTGGCTAATCCCTTTACACGGAGCCAATATGATCTTTAACTACTGATGTTATCAACTCATGTGCCAATTAACTCGTATAATGTAAACCGAGCATTAAGATCTCTATTATGTACTGTTTGGACAGCTATACCGGTTCATATTGACTTGTGCATTCATAAAGGGTCAATAGCTGATTTATTTGTACGTGTTGAGAAAAGGCCAGTGGATAGTAAAACAACAATATTTGAAGTAGCTGGCTTTGCTAGATACTGCTCAATTCACAGTAAATTGGTCAATCTATTTACATGAAGCTAACGTCTGATATTTTTAGCCGGTATTATCAATTCGCAAATGTATCAACTTGCATCGTATAAATCGGGCAGTAGACACATAATTTTATTATATTATTATATAATTTTTATAAGCATTACTTAAGTAAAATAATATTTTTGTTGACAGCAAGTTATACTACTTTCAAAAATAATAGATTGTAAAAAATTGACTTATATTGACTTATACTAAATTTATGTTTAGATTTTAATTGAAGTAAACTATTTTAAAATATAATTATAAAATATAAATTGTAATAATAGTAACAATACAAAAATAATATTGAATGTCAAATTACGTCTATTTGATATAAATATAAATGTAATAATTAATAATTTTTGAAAAAATAGAGCTATTATTACAGCATATAGATAACATTGTGTAATATTACTAATGATATCTTAATTTAATTGAATAATATAGCCTAAAGCCATTTACACATTTGAATATTTTTATTCGCGCAAAAGATTTGCTGGAATTTTGTTCAAGATTGGATATGGAAGATTGGATGCGGTTTAAAATAATTGTTGATCGATGCTACTTATACAGGGTGGGCCATCTATTGGTACGTTTTTAAAAATGCGATCAAATGAGCATACATTGATATTTTTTATTAATTTTTTTTTTGTTGTGAAGCTAAAAGTATCTGCGTCAAGAATGAAAAACGATTTCGTTCATGTGGCTCCCTCTACTGGCCTTACAGTATGCCATTCGGTCACCCCAATTATTAATGACATTTTGGACTACCTCGGCGCCAATTTCACTCAAAACAGTCGTAATATAATGTCATCCACTAACATCCCTTTCTCACGAACTTTCCTCACCAATTTGCGTATAGCTCCTTCGGTGGGTGCTCTATCACGACCCATATTTCTTTTCAAAATTCGTACAGTTTCGGCGACACAGCACTGACTTTGAAAATAAGTTTTTAAAATTTCAAAACGCTCTTCAAGAGAAAACATGTTGTTTCGTGCCGCGGACGGTATGACTAATAAACTGTCAAAATTTCGGGTCTGTAGCTCGTTCGGTGTTGCCATACGACGAAATTCAAAAACGTACCAATAGATGGCCCACCCTGTATTACTTTAAAAAAACATTTACATATGTAAGTCTGCTAAAAATCATTAATTGAAAAAGATCTCATTGTCAATAGAAATCAAAACTGTTTTTGGAAATTGCAAAATATACAGAACGTTAAATGTTCACAATAATGTTACAATAAAATAACATTAAAATGAATTTTAACTAAACAAAAAGTGATTTTTAATAATTATATTAAAGTTATTTTAATGTTATTTTTAAACAAGCTAAAACTTTTTTTCAAAATTAGACTTATACTTAAAAAAAAAACAGTTCATACACGGATTTAATAATTTTTTTTCTTGTGTTGGCTATGAACTACAGCTACATTGTTACAGTCAAAATAATAATTAATTTAATTACCTAATATGCCCACGGAAATATCTTGCAAAAGAGAATGGATTTTCGTAAAAGCATTTTCTCCTTCAGTGAAATCCGCCGCAAGAATCCTCACCTGAATTTTTGGATTTATTAACAACATCTCGTCTTTTGTGCGTTTAAGTTTTTCTAAGTTTCTGCTGATTAATATTAGATTCATGTTTCTTGCTGCTAATTCCTTAGCATAAGCTTTACCAATACCGTCAGTTGACCCAGTGACAACTAAAAATATTTATTATTATTTTTAAGCATAATTTAAAATATAATTTAAAAGAATAATATAATTAAAAGTTTATAAATAGATAAATAAGATTACTGAGAATTAAACATTTAAAAAATAAAGGAAAAGGTCTATGGGAATCGCGCTGTAAATAGTGTGCTTTTTCATATAATGAAATTTAATACGTAACAGCTTAAGATTAAATTTTTGAAAAATATTCAATTAATTTTAATCTATTAGAATAGATTAAAGAGATTAGCGATATAAATACATATATGCTCTTTTGCACATTGTAGTCTATCTATCATCAGAATTACCGGACACCCTATATATCCAAAAAGATAGTAAATGTCAGATCATAAATAGTAAGAAGGATTAAATGACAAGTCAGAAATTAAAATATCACATAAAAGTAATATACATAATATTTTACTATTGCGTGAAAGATCAAGAAAGATTAAACTGTGATTTAGAAATTAAAATGATATCACACAAGAGTAAAATGCATACAGTTAATCAAAGATTGAAATTGAAAGTTTTAGAAACTGATAGAGTAAATGTGTCAAACGTTGCCACGCCAGAAACTAAAATATTTACATATAGTTTCTGACGTGGTAACGTTTGATACATTTACTCTATTAGTTTTCAAACTTTCAATTTAAATTTTTGATTACTGTATGCATTTTATCTTATAATCTCGTGTGATATCACTTTAATTTCTGAGTCGCAGTTTAATCTTTCTTACTATTTGTAATCTGAATCTTACACTGCATTTACTATCTTTTCGGATATGTCTTCTACGTTTCTTTGAGATGCATTTAATCAATTTATGTCATCCAGTTTCCTAACTGGTTTGGGATTGCTTTCCAATTGGAGCATAATTGACTATCTCACATGAACTGTGATGGCACAGTGTAATGCAAACAAAAAGACTACACTTTTTTTTTATTAACTTTAACTAACAATGGCTTAAAATTAGCCAATATAATTTTTCTTTTTAATGTAATCTTTAATTATTAACTTTATTATATAAAAAATATACGCATTATTTATAACCCTGATTATCTATTTTCTTTATTTTTTAAAATAATATTTAAATATAATTAATTTTTATATTGGAATTGATAAAAATTTCTTTATAGTTATTTCTTATGAAATGTTCATTACCTTTTTTTGTTTTGCAAATGTCCAAAATGATAAAATAAAATATCACAGTTAATGTATATAAGGTGATTTTAACATATTTCTTCACCCATTATGAGCAGATAGAGTGAATCGAACTGAGTCGAAAAGTCCTCTACCATTTTGAAATTTTTCGCAATAGTTAACAAGATATTAATTACTAAAAATTACCAAATATTAGTCTTGAATAATTTTTTACTCAAATACAATCAACTGTATAGAAAAGCTGCAAGAGATAAAAATCATTTATTTTCTTCTCATAAAGTTCTGAGAATTTTTTCAGAATTTTTTATCAAATTTTTAGAACTGCACTTTCTTATTTTTACCAACATGAGAAAATACGGTATTAAAAAATTCTGAAAAAATTCTCAGAACTTTATGAGAAGAAAATAAATGATTTTTGTCTCTTGCAGCTTTTCTATACAGTTGATTGTATTTGGATTAAAAATTATTCAAGATCAATATTTGGCAATTTTTAGTAATTAATCTTGTTAACTATTGCGAAAATTGCAAAATGGTAGAGGACTTTTCGATTCACTCTACCTGCTCATGATGGATGACGAAATATGTTAAAATCACCCTATATAATCAAAGATGTTTCAATAATTTAAATGATATTTATAAATTAAATAATATTTATAAAGCTAATTAAAATTTAAGAGACATAATTTTTTTTTAATGGACTTACCTGCCCATTCGCCGAATTTTGTTCGCAAATCGATTGCCTTCTTGTTGTATATTTGTATAATAATTTCCCATAGAACACGCAGAAATCTCATAACAGGACCAAGTAGAATCCAAAAACAAATTAAAGTAACTAACAGCCAAAATGCTATTGTTATTAACATTTTTTTCGTTATTTCACGCTCTCTCGTAATTATCTAAAAGAGAAAAATATTTATGTTAAAAATTACAAAAAAGTTTCCTTTAATTTTTTATTACAAAAAAATGTTGACATTTCTTTGACGTATTTTTGTTAAGAGATATTTATAGAATTAGAGTATATAAATTTATATACCAGAATGTTATTTAAGCGTTAAGGCCCAGCTCAGATCAATAAGGCCTTTTTATTATTTATTGTGTATTCATAATGATCTTACGATATTTTGTGCTTACAAGATGTTTGTTTATAATTATTTGCTTGTAATTATAGAATTATTTATGTGATAAAAAGGAATGTATTAAATTAAACTTTTCTTAATTTTAATTTTAATGTTTTTATTGGAAATTCTGTGTGATCATACATTTTTTTCAAAACTATAATTTCACGTAAGTACGATGTCACAATTGAGAAAACATTTGCGAGAAAGGCTTTAACACGTGAAAGTGTATTACTTAATCGCGCCAGATATTTCGGTAATGCAACAAAAGCTTGATTGATCGCTTCTTTTAGAGGTCTCTTACCAAACACTTTGTTTCCCTTATCTTTGTCCCTTATTATTGTCCCTTAACTTTCCCTTATTATTGTCCCTTATCTTTTATCTACTCTCACTTTTATTTTTGTTTTCGATACCGGTACAGTGAGAGATGTTCGAGGAATGAAAGCCGAGGCAAGACTAAACCGTCATCTCGCTCGGGTGATTGTACTGAAGGCCAAGTCGAGAAGTCATGATACTTTCTCCTTTTGCTGAAATTCTCGTGGCTCCATGTACAATTTTTTGTGTTTTTAGGTCAGACGACATAAAAAATCTCAACCTTTGCTTAAGCGAATATGTATTATATATCATAAACAAATTATTACATCGAGTTAGAAGCTGCAATTATTTATCACATAACATATTTATCGCACGTTTGTTATTTTTCATTCTGTTTCAATAGAATTGCTTCATGTTGATCGATTCGCGGATGACATGATGAAAAGTTACGTAAGACAGATAACATTTTAGAAAACATCGGCACATAAATTATATATATATTAGGTGTTGGAATTAATTCGTAGCGTTTTTTAATGAAAGAATGTTATTTATTTCACATGAGCATTAGTAGTAGCGAAAGTACTTCCCATCACTTGTAAAACGCTACGAATTAATTCCAACACCTAATATATAAACTAAAAGTCTGTTTGTTGTAATCTTATTGCAAGTAATAATTTTATAATTCTCTCATTGTATGAAGATATTTACGTGCCGATGTTTTCTAAAATGTTATCTGTCTTACGTAACTTTTCATCATGTCATCCGCGAATCGATATATATGTATATATGTATATTAAAAATTTTATGTAAAATCCACTCATATATATATATATGAGTGGATTTTACATAAAATTTATAGATTGGTTTTATTAATTCATTCATTCTATTCTTTAATTAAACGCCTTATATTTTTATATCTTATTATATTTCTTAACAATTTTATATAGAGTTGTGCCTCCAAAGAGGAGCGTTGAATGTTTCACACTAGAATCGTCGTCGGTATGGACTTCGAAAAATTTAAATATAACTATTTTTTATTGTTTCCATCCAAATTAATTTTGTATTTAAATTATGATTCATAAAATAATAATTTAAATATAATGAAATATTTATTATTTCGTTATTGAATATTGTAATCTGTCTAAACGAATAATTTTTATATTTGACTATGATAAGAAAGTACAAACAATCTGACAATAATTGCCTTACAACGATTGTTAGACAACCTAATAAGTAATTATTATTTGAATACATTGATGTTATTTAAGTTTTTATACTGTGAGTAATGAGGAAATAGAGAGAAGAAATGAATAATTTGTTATTATTTTTTACTGATGCACGCACGCACGCACGCACGCACGCACGCACGCACGCACGCACGCACGCACGCACGCACGCACGCACGCACGCACGCATGCACATATTCTGAAAAAATAACTGCTTATTTGTAAAGGGTATATATGTACAAGGCATATTCGGAAAGTAAGGTTACAACATTTTACAAAAATCGAAAAATGAATATTTATTAATATAAAACTTATGTGACATATTACACAAAGCACTATTTTTCCACGTAATCGCCATTTCCACTGCACGTAAAACGATCGATCTCCTCAACAGATTGGGATATTCTGAACCATCCTGCCCATAGTCCTGACCTAGCATCAAGTAACTTTTTTCTTTTCACCATGGTGAAAAATCATATGAGCGGGAAACGTTTTTTCACTGACAAAAAGGTGAAGAATGCCGTGTGTGAATGATCAAGGGAGGTGGCGGCAGAAACGTATGACACAGGAATACAAAAGTTGATACTACGACTCACCAAATGCTTTGAACGATGGCGATTCGTAGAAAAATAGTGCTTTACTTGTGTAATATGTGATTAGTTTTATTAATAAAATATTCATTTTTCGATTTTTGTAAAATGTTGTAATCTTACTTTCCGAGTATGCTCATATGTATGTATGTATGTATGTATGTATGTATGTATGTATGTATGTATGTATGTATGTATGTATGTATGTATGTATGTATGTATGTATGTATGTATGTATGTATGTATGTATGTATGTATGTATGTATGTATGTATGTATGTATGTATGTATGTATGTATGTATGTATGTATGTATGTATGTATGTATGTATGTATGTATGTATGTATGTATGTATGTATGTATGTATGTATGTATGTATGTATGTATGTATGTATGTATGTATGTATGTATGTATGTATGTATGTATGTATGTATGTATGTATGTATGTATGTATGTATGCATATATGTATGTATGCTAAATTCATAACAAGTGAAGGATCTCATCCTCACATTACTAGGGCCCTAAAAATCTTTTGCACGTCACTGATCTTACAATATTTCATGTTTTTAATTTATTATTAGTCGCTTGTCAAATTACTGTTAGTTTTTTTATTCTTTTTTGTGTTACATCGCTACGAGTTATTAGGTGTTGGAATTAATTCGTAGCGTTTTACAAGTGATGAGAAGTACTTTCATTAATGTATTTTTTAATGCTCATGTGAAATAAATAACATTCTTTCATTAAAAACGCTACGAATTAATTCCAACACCTAATAATTTTCTAACTAATTTCACTTGTATTGAAGTTAAGAGACTTTTGTAGTCACAATGCGGATTGGTGTAGCAGAAGCAATTTCGCTAACGATTCTGACATTCATCCGCAATTACATGTGAACATGTTACTGGCCAATGATAAAACTCGTTTGATTCTGATTGTGAGTTGATATAATCTTTCTTTAAAGAGGCCACTTTTACAAATAGTTGACCGCAATGCTTGACCTACAATTTATTCAGCGGAAACTAATAAATAACTATTACATTTTGCAATTAATAATGACAGTTGTAAAATTATTTTTCATATATAATCATATGTCAACTTATAATAAAGATATATATAATTATGTATAATCCATTATGTAGTTATACATAATTTTATAATAATTTCCTGTCTGACCTTATATACAAGGTGTTAAAAAAAGATATTCAACATTTATATGGTAGATAGTACACACCACAAAAAAATGATAAATGAGTAAAAAAGCTTTAGTGAACATAAATCGAAAACTCATTCGTTTCTGAAACATAAATAACTGATTTATGTTAATATCATAACTGATTTATTATATCTTCTACGTATCTCGTATACCATTTCATTCATGCGTTTTTGTCGTACAATAAATTTTTTAAGTCTGTTGATCGTCTATAGAGAGATCTGAGAATTTGCGTATTTGTCGTACGACAAAAACACATAGATGAAATAACACCCTACGACATGAAGAGAGAGAAATTGAGACAAGTAGCACATTGATAGTAGCCTATTTAGCAAAATTACAGGTTCACTGAGGTGAACCACTCTCATAATGGCTATACATCCAATCGTAATCGCTGATGTCAACTGATTTCCGGTGAAATTTTTCGTTACAAAGTGTGTATTGATTTTGTAAAGTGTGTGTAGTTTATAATAAATAAATGTAGTATTCAACAGATTTTAATGTGCCGAAATAAGAAATCATTTTATCGATAGATATTTTTTTTATATTTAGACTTAATTTCTATTTAATAAAAATATTAAGGAAATGATTAATTTATTATTATGTGTAAGTAAATAATTATATTTTAAATTAAATTCTAATGAACTCTATCTGAGATTAATTAAAAAACGTAATTTTGTTACTTTTGTAAAATTTAATTTACAAAAAGTTTATTTTTTTCAATAACTTAACAAAAATATTAATAATTTTTTAATATTTTTTAAGAACAAAATCGATTTTGAATTAAAGAAGATTTTCATTTGTTATAAAAAGAATTATCAGTAATCTAGCTTTTAAATAACAATGTGTAATAGTTTTCGATATGTTTATCATAGAGTAGATAATTCAATGCTGTTGCAATATTAAAGGAAAAAGAATTTATGGCAAGCTTTCGTACAAGTTACGTAACAAAAATTGCATCATATCACATATGATCATTCATATAGTAGAAAATCATACAGAAGAAAATCATTTTAAGAGAACCTTGTATATGACATAAGAGTGAAAGTAAGATATGTAAACTATGTAATGAGATGGAACAGTCAATGACGACCAAAAAAATGTACGATGTGGATAAACAAGTAGATGATGAAACAAGATGATGGAACATTCGATTCGGTTATACAAACATCTTTGAGAGATCAAAGAGAAAAGGGTGTCAATTTATTGTTCCACTTAAATGAATTTCGAGGCGTTGAATTCCGTGATCCGTTATAATCGAAATCGGCAATATATATATATATATATATATTCGCGCGAATAGTGAATCGTTTGCCGCCTTGAAAAACCACGAAATATATATATATAGGTATTTCGTGATTTTTCAAGGCGGCAAACGATTCGTCACTCGCGCGAACTCATCAATTATACATTGTGATTCGAGTTTGCATCACGTGGCCTTTGGTTTCTACGAATATACGTATATGAATGGATTTAAGCTGAAAGTGGGGAAGTCCGTGATGAGCCCGGGTCGAAGGAGGATGGACCGAAGGAGGGGCGACCGAAAAGAGAACGAGAACGAAAGAGCAGAGGCGCGCGCAGCGTCTCTTTCACTTCACACACCGACACATCATCGTTTCGTTCTTGAGACCTAACGCGATCGCCCGCTGCTTACGTTGATCGGCTGCTTGACCACTCGTGTTCTCCTTACGGTGCGCGGCATCCGCCGATGAGTTTCGCGTTGTCGAGCGGGCAGTCAGTTCATTGTACTTTCTGTACAAGGTTTCAAAAAAAGTGAAACGGAAGTGAGGATTCTTTCATGAGAATTCCGTGACTCGAAGGGATTTTTTTTGGAACGAGCGGATCGGCCGATTCATCGGGGGAACTAATAACTCGCCCTTGAAAGTTTAAAATCTTTATGAACGTTTGGACAAGGTCGATACGCTTGATCGTGCGCTCCGAAGAATTTGCTTCGAAGAAATTCTACTGATTTTGAATACGCCTTATCTATCTGGTCGTCTGTCAGTTCACGAAGTGTAAGTTTGAAGGACTGGTCACTGAATGTCTGGTCTTTTGTATCTATATTCGTATTTATATAAGTCTATTATAAAAATACTCTTTATAATATGTAGAATGATAAAAAATAATAATAAATACGCGTTAATTATAAATGCGAAAATAAAGGAGTTACTGCGAATTGAGATTGCGATTAATCATTGCTCAGTGCAAAGTAACCTTGTGATAACTTTATTATTGAGGAAACTTATGTGTCATCGTGAAAACGACTAATCGTTGACTGAAGATGAGTTTGAAGAGTGCGTGTTTTATCCTTATTTTACGTCTAATTAACAATAAGGAGAGAATGATATAATATTCATAATCATTCTCGTTGCAACAATTTGAATCTTTATTAGGAATTATAAATCTAATATGGCTTTGCGTAATTGCTCTCTTTTTTTGGATTAAATACACATATATCATTAATGTGCAGTATGCCATTATGTATTTAATTAAAATTCTTGTTGCATAATGCGATATACAATGCATAAAATTTTAAAATAACTATTCGTTGGAATATTTTTTAATTAGAATCTACAATGGAATCTACTGTGGAATGTTGGATTTTGCTATCATTTTTTCATAATACCTTAACTCGTTTTGCTGATTATTCTGTTCCTTGATTCAATTCCGATATATATGTCTACGTGGAATGTGATATATGCATTTCCTGCATTTGTTTAATATATGCTTTTTCGAGATATCTATTAAAGATCTTGATTACATTTCTATTTCCTCAGATTTCGTTTGGTTGCATTTGCTACGTCCCGTAGCATGATATTTAACATGACTATAACTCAATGTTACTTTGCTATTTTCAGATTTCACGCGCGATTATTTGCACTTTAAAATATGAAGCCCATCAGATGTTTTATCCAATATTAACTGTTATCGACAATTTCGCGACTTGAGGAAAATTTTAATAAAAATTGTTAATTTTTATTAAAAATCTATTTATTCTTTAAATTTTATAAATTATAAATTTTTATATTATATTAATAATTTATATGTATATGTAATTATATATGTAATTTATTTATGTAATTATAATTTAAATTATAATGTAACAATAACCATACATGATAATTCACTCAAACATGAAAAAATTATATTATAAATTGTGATAATTTTAAGTATGAATATAATAAAATATTAAAATATAAATGATAAATAAAATAAACATTTTTATTCAGTAAATGCAATTGCATTTAATTATAGTGAACATAACTATATTTTCTTAAATTCACTTACTATTTTATGTGGTAATAATAACTAAAAAATATGTTAAGAAAAAACTAAAGATTTTCAAATAGTGTGTATGATTGTTATTAATAATACAATTGACTACAATTGACATTTGCATGATTAAAATAACTATAAATATATAATTATCTCTAAAAAATGAATATAAATTATAGTCATTTTTATTTCTCAGTGTGACTATTTATTTTCTTATCAAAATATTTGTAAAAAGTAATTATGGATTCTATAGATTATATTTGAAAGAGATAAAAATGAATCAGTAGCTATTTTGAAAATAAATTATGCATTTTTATAATATAACTTTTATAAATATAACTAATACCTGTGCGTACCTCGAAGAGGAGACATTGTCTGCGTTGTGATATGATTGCACTTGCGCCACGACCGTAACATTGGCCTAGAAAGTTATGTTGCGGTCCACTCTTCTATTGTCTGTATCAAAGAATAGAAAATGCGACGAGCAAATAATAAAAATATAGATATAAAAGATTGAATAAAGATTGTAAAAAAAAAGGAAAATCATTATTTTGTATAAAATTTTTTGATATGCATGCATTTTATAATTATATAAATAATTAAAATTTAAAAACTGAAAAAGTTGCTCGATTTTGCTATATAATTTAGATATATAATAATAATAATTATTCTACTAATAATAATTATTCTATTTTGTGATATAATCATTTTAACCTTATGAAAACTGACTTAAAACTGGCTTAAAAAAATTGTTATCAAAAACAAACATCGATTAATATTTTTTGATATCTTATTTTAAATACATTATGTTTTTATGTTTACATTGAAAACGCTATTTGCTGCACAATTAGTATATTATTTTTATGCGTCATTTTCATCTATAATTTTATAAGAAACTAAGAATATTTCTAATTGAATTCTTTTACAGTTTTTTTAAACAAATGACGATAAATAATTAACTTTTTTTATTATTGTACATATACAAGTAACGTTGGTAACAACTATGTTGATAAATTTTTTTAACTCTTATGTAACATTTTGTGATTTGCCGTATTATTACTGTCTTATTATAGTGCAAATGATTCTTGATTGATATTATATCTCACGTAAGAATATTTTATAATAAATTAATAATCATAATTGATTTCTTATCGTATATGATAGATATGTCTGTTCTTCAATTGAAAGTAGTACGAGAAAGCATAACGTTTAGTATACAGGATTATCGGTTTCATAATAGCGTTCCATTGGAATGGATAATTCCAACGGACATGAAATGGACTGTTCTTTTTTTTTGCAGATTCAGAGTTTTACAATCTGTTCGAAATTCTACAAGAGAGTCCAATGCTCGCGGTGAATAAAGGAAAACGATGACAGGATGTCGAGAGTGGAGGATAATTTTATTCATTGTTATATGGAAAACGACTGCAAACGCAAACACAAAAGTCGCGCAAGTACATTCAAATGACGAAGACAAAAAATTGTTCGAGCAGAACAAATACATTTATTCTTGGACAGGGCCAAACGCGTTGGCCAGGTCGGCCTTGGTCGAGAGACAAGAAAGGCTACAATATAATTGCGAGTTTGAAAGTAGCGAGGTCGATATCACCGCGTTAAATCCCGAATTGTTCCGAAATATCCTTGTGGATGATTTGCACGAATTGCTCTATTGCTATGTACCAAAGGTATCCGAATTTATCGTCTTTTTATTGAGATTATCGAACAATGTTAATGTCATAATTTATAAATAGTATTGAAACGCATCGCGTTGTGCGTTCTAAGGCGAAGCGATTTCACCTTTCAGGTGGCTTGCACAAATTGGAAGCGCGTACTAATGATTGCGACCGGAAAATGGTCTGGTAACGATCCTTTAGAAATACCGGCTGATCAAGCTCATTCCTCCGGTACTTTTCAACGATTGAACAATTACACCCTGCCTGAGATAGAGAAGAAATTGGCTACGTACGACAAGTTAATTGTTGTGCGACATCCTCTGGAAAGGCTTTTATCAGCCTATCGAAATAAATTAGAGACCAAACATGAGAAAAGTGCGAGGTATTTCCAGACTCGCTTCGGCAAGAAAATCGTCAAGGTAAAAATAAGCTTTTTTAAATATAGTAAAACTTTTGTATCGCTTATTATTCATCATATAATAATACCTATAAAGTGAGTACATAATTTAATACTGTTTTTATAGTTTATTTTGCCCAAGGTTTTTTTTTCCTTTACCTATCGAATTATTTTAATCGAGTTATATCGTAAAACCTAAAAAGAAAATATTTGTTTGTTTAAGCATTGTAAGATGTTAGATGTTTATTTATATAATAATTGAATCAAATTTAGAAATACCGTATAATTGCGCACTTGGAATATGACTATGATTAATTCCATGTGCAGGTTGTCCCACTTTTATTATATTAACCGTTAATGGCAAGTTCCGTATACAAACAGAGATGAATAGCGCAATATCGAAAACATCAAGTTACAAGTAGCGATTTAACTACATGACATTTTTGCAGAAGTACAGGCCGAACGCGACCGAGGAATCTTTAAGGAACGGTGACGATGTGACGTTTCGCGAGTTCGTTGATTTCATTACCGATGACGCCGAGAATGGAACTCGAAATGAACATTGGAGACCGATATATGATCTATGCCAACCATGCATAGTTAATTACAATCTCGTAAGCAAGTACGAGAGTTTGGTCGAAGATGCCACGGAAATTCTCGAAAGGATAGGTGTCACATCCGTGAAGTACGTAGATGCACTCGTGACCACAAATTGAATAATATTGATACATTTAGATTAGCGAAACATTTTATTACATATGATTACATAAACAATATTAAGAATCTTTATTTTAGACCGCATATGTGAGAAACACAATCAATACTAGAAATTTAAAGTGCCTATTATGATTGAAGCTGGATCTTTATTGCGTTAAATAATTTAATCTTGAATTACTATTATACACTATATATAATATGTATTTGCATATATATCATATTGTAGTCTTTTCAAACTGCGCGCCGAATTTTTCCGGACTATAAACCCAATTGAAACTACTCTAGAAATCGTGAATTAAATTGATAAGCAATTTTAATAATTTGATGCTACCATCAAGTATCATATTATAAAGATGTTAATATGTTAAAACTGTTAATAAATTTATATGATTACATAGTTTTCCAGCTAGATCACCAAGCAGTGAGCCGACATCGAGAAAATTGGACAGATACTACTCTACCTTGAGCTACAAACAGCTTCGCAAGTTAGCAGATCTATATAAATTAGATTTAAGGCTGTTTGACTACTCATTGGAAGACATGTTGGGATTTTCTTTGGCTTAGGCTCGGTGCACCAACTTCACTTTAACCTTAAGCGAGATTTAAAACTTTATCTGTCTCGTTTTAAAATCAAAAAGAGATAGAGACAGAAAGAATTTTAAATCTCGCTTAAAATCAAAGTAACGTTGCAATCAGACCTTAATGGTGCTCGTTAACAGAATCAGATGTACATACATAATACGAGTAAAGCCTGTGGCACATAAAAAAACGTAAGGCAGTAAGACGTTAACAGTAACAAATAAAAAATGTTGATTACTGCTTACATTTTTTTATATGTGCCATTGATTTAAACTATCACTAAAGTCTGTGAAAATATGACAAAATACGATAAAATGGCTTTTTAAGGTATTTGTTTTTATTTTGTTTAAACCTTGTACTACCTCATATATAAATGTATAGAATATTTTTTAAATTAATTACTTATCTATATAAAAAAAATATGTACATTATATGATATACTTCATTTCAACAGTTAAAGATGATTTCTTTATTAAATAATTGGTCGACTTATTAACGAGAAATAAAAAAAATTATAAGATATGCAATAGATTGTAACACACGCGCGCGCACACATACGCGCGCACATATGCATGTGCGCAGAGAGAGAGAGAGAGAGAGAGAGAGGGGGGGGGGGGGAGAGAGAGAGAGAGAGAGAGAGAGAGAGAGAGAGAGAGAGAGAGAGAGAGAGAGAAATATACAAATGTAAAATATGCGAATAAAATATGAATTATTTTATAAATTGCGAAATATGAATTATATACATGTAAAGTTTTTTTATATGTGAAAAATTGCACGTATCAAATTATATTACATATTTCAAATTATTATTATATATTTATTATAATACAGCATCGATCTTTTCAGTAATATTGCAATAAAATTGCAACATTGCATTGACATTGCAAATGTTGCAGCAATGTTGCTGCAAGCTTCTGCGCTGTATGAGATTATACGTTATTAATCATTATATTTTATGATCCAAATATATTCATATATGCACATATTCATAGATATACTACAGACTATTTATTTGAAGTTATGGCGTTTAACGTTATAACGGTGTCTCTTGCCAAAAATTTAAGGATAGTGAAACGAAAATAAAAGAACTTCTTTTGCCTGTGCCAAGAAAAAATCACTGTCAACTTTTTCCAAGTTTAATTTCGTAAAAGTCATATGGAATGTACGTCGAAACTTTTATTGGTACGCAATTTATAGAACGAAACATTATCTTAGGATAATCTCTATTTATATGCGCACCTTGTGTACCGTGTCGTGAGTTAATCCGTAATAAAAGTTTGGCTTTCCTATTTTCGTAACGTGAAGGTGTGTCATATCGTGTTCAAAGTTATTGCTTGCAAGCAGCCATATTTGTGTGCCTATGTAAATATTATTGTATCTTCATTGTACAGTGTAGAAAAGATTCCAGAGGGATAAAAATTATATAGTTATTAATCACATTAATCTTCTTCATAGATTAAATTATATATTGCATTATGCGAACATTATGTATATTATATATCCAAAAATAAAATTGTGTTAAGACTTTCATGATTAATAATTAATGTTAACTGACTAATAAATTATTATGAAATTAATTATTACTTAATAAATATTAATCAATTAATAATCTATTAATTATTATATTAATTAATTTAATTTAATTAATTACTATTACAATTACAAATACGACTTAGTGGATCTAAAAAGTTTAAATCTTTGGATGCTGATATGCTCCGTAAACTTACGTCTAAATTTGTTATTGAATATTTCTGATTTTTATTAAGAATCTAATTCATAAATTAGATGAATAGTAATGCCGAATACATGTTTTGATAATGTTTTTGATATGTTTTTGGTTGTTCAAGGTAAATGCATTACATAATGGCTGAGCTAAAGTTTGCAGGTATCCATACATTGTTCATCGAGATTGATGTTTGGCTAAACGAGTTAAATTTAGACGAGAGCCCGAAAATGATGGACGGTCTTCTATATTGGCACGGATTGACTAAGGAGTGAAATCTTAATCGCGCGCAACAGTTCTGGCAGTCATTTGAACGAATTTTCAGAATAACACGATGCCTCTCTTGCAATTTCCAATCGCGCTTAATGGACCTGAACATATTAATTTCATAACAAACCTACCAATACTTACAGTGTGTCGGCGGTTATCTGGAACCGATCCGGTGGCGTTTTTGTCAAGAAGTTACGCCTAACATTCACAATGCCTTAATATAACTCGAGGTAACGAAACTCGTTGCTCTTCAAGCAACATTAGCCGATGGTGGGATCTTGTCTTCTACCAATCCTGGAGCAGAAGGTGGGAAGGTGCGAAACGGTACACGCAAATATAATAGGTGGGGGTGGTGATGCGGTTCCTGGAGGAATTTCGGGATCACAAGACCCGAGCGCGCAAATCCTGCATTGCCTGATCCAGTCTACGATCGCACGTAGAGCGGCGAAGAACGCATTCCTAGATCTAAGTGATCTTGAAAATAAAAAACTCAAAGTGTTTTCATGTAATAACGTTTACAATAATAACGTTTACAAAAATTAATTACCGACTGTTATAACGGCTATAATTCGCAATTAGTGATAATCCAAGCATTCGTGAGTATCGCAAATCTTCTTTAAATGAAGATCGATCAAAGCGAATTTCATAAAAATATTACAATATTATACATTATTTAATTATAAATTTTAAACCGGTGCGATGTGGAAAGAAAGTAAGAATTAGTTATTGTCATTGCTATATATACGTTCTTGTAAATTTAAAAAAAAAAAGATTGATCGATTTTTTATCTATGAGGAATAAAGATAAATTTTCGGATATCTGTAAGTGAATAGTAGACTTAATATATATATATATATGTATATATATATATCACAATACAGATCTGTCCATATCGGTCAAAAAATGCCACCAGCAGGCCACGAAACGCAGAATCTTCTGATGACGTATTTCATCCTTATTTTTCTATTAATCTCGCTTTGGGTATTATACTCGGGATTGTTTTTTTAAGCACAACAGACATTCCTCACCATGGTGAGTTACGTATATCAATGAATGCATTCTTGATTTGAAAAATATGTGCATCAAGTATCCCGAATGCTTTCGCATTTTTTTACTTTAATTTCGATATTATTGATAAAATTGCATAAAATGAAAACTTTATATTTTTTTATTTATTTTATTTAGAATTATCTAAATATATTCGTAGCTTTTATTTATAGCTAAATGAAGTTACAGAATAAGACTATGAGATTAAGAAAGTTTTGTGTTAAGTTGGTCATTGAAATCTCCGAATAGTAAGCGGAATTTCATTATTCATCTTGATTCATTTTAATCCTACATACCTTAATATTTTATGATGTAGTATTATTTTTAAAGTTGTTATTAATAATAAATTATTCGATAAATGATCACAATATGAACTCAAATTGCATTTAATAATATTTTAAATGTAGAACGTTGTATTTTTAGGGCTGAACAACAAAGAAAGCAAGGCGGATGCATTCAGAGGATCCAAGATCGTCACGGACACCTCGTTCAGAACTCGCCAATTCTCACTTATTATATTTTCTACAATTTAGGCGCCTGAAGACATGTTCTCCGCAAATCATTTTTGACTGTTTAGTAACCGATTTCTGCTACGCGCATGATTTAAAAATATATTTATCGGGTAATAGAAACAATTTTAAAAGTTTGTTTCCTGTCTTACTTCAATTTCTTACTACTTCGTCATGAAAATCGGCTATCGATATTACATTAATTATATTTTCTCAGATAATTAACTACAAATACATTGTCTGAATTAAAAATAATATTTATTATGTTACTAGCACATCTACAGCTATAATTCGCATTGAGTTGTGTTCATTTAAAGTCACTGAAATAAATATATCAATTTGTTTTATGCGCGTTCGTTTATAATTCGAATGCATCTCATTTATCTTTAACTACACTACTTACAATATTAAAAATGTATTATAAAAAGTTTCTTTAAAAATATGTTCGTAGTATATATGAAAAACACAACGCTACAAACGATAAAATAAATCTTTTCGTTTGAAATGCAGGCTAAAGTTTACTTTACTATGATTTACCATCGTACCGGAAATAAATTGTCATTATGTCACTATCGAGGTATGCATAAAACGGACTGCGATTACAAAAAGAGACGCAATTGTGAAAAATATAGATTTTCTTGAAGATGCAAACAGAGAGAACTTTGTAGAAATGTGAACGACGCTGCCCCGCAATATGTGGGCGTTTCTCCAAAAATAGTCGGCGCTTCCAGCTCTCGAAGTTTGACCGTATGTCCGCGTAGAACTAAATCGGTATTTTCGACAGCGTAAGCGAAAATAGACGACATAATTAGTACACATTTCAATGCTAGGCTGCAATTAGGGTTGTGTTAGCAAAAAGCTTTCAAATATTACGTAAGGCAGAAGCTCCCAAAACCGTATGCTCAAGTATCAAATTACTCGCTTATTGTATTTGAACACTTTTCAAATACTGATTTTTACGATATAAATATCCATTTTTTTCGTATGTCTGAAGTATCCGCTATTCTCACCTTTTTACTTGAATTTATACATTTCGTACAATCGCCATGTCAAATACAAAGTCTCTAATAGATCGCGCGTCGTTGCATGTTTATTTCATTTTGATAAATATGTGTACTTGACCGTATCGGAATGTATCCCGTTATATTTGCACGTTGCTATTTCAAATGTTCCTTATATTTTTGCCAACATTAACGGACAGGTGTAAACAGGTGCGAATAACGAAATGTATAAATTAAATGAGATGTATAAGTACGAAAATTGACGTGTCACGTTACATAACCGATTAAACGATTACTCTTAAAAAAGGACTTTCATTATTTGCAACTTATGTAAAGCATTTGTTATACAATTTAGTTTCGAAGAATCACTCGCGCCGCACGGTATCACATTCGTCGTAGTAAATATGTATTTTCACGGGTGTGGACTTAAATGTTACGGCAGCGCTCCAGTAACCGCTCGAAATAGATCTAATCGCTCCAGATTCGTAGTTGCTCGATGTGGCGTTCGCACACCCAGTGTCCCAAAAGATATTATGTATGCTGCTGTAGAATGTCAATCGTGTTCTTATTCACCCTTTCGATGACAATGCGATCGAATTTCTCTAATTATGCATAATTTATAAACTTAATTAGATTGTTTAATACGTCATATGTGAAACTTCTGATTGACGACAATTATTTTGACTTGGAATTATTTTGATTTAGAACGAAGAAATAACATGATGAAGTAAAAAATCTCCAAGGCACTTATAAAGCTGCATCCCAAGAAAAGACTAAATATGCCGCCCAGCGATGCTGAAAAGTTTTTCTCTTCTTTTAATTAAGACATTAAAATAGATTGCAAATATTCAATAAACACTAAGTAAAAGTAATATAACATTAATGTTATAACTTCACACTGAATAATGTAACTGTTAGAACATGTGTTATAAAGTACCTAAGCCGAATAAGACCCAGCACTAAATAACGTCCAAGTTTTCAATTACTTAAAAATGCTTTTTACGCCTAAAGATATGCTTAAAAGATGTGCCAGGAAGTAGATAAAAAGGAGCTAGAGAATTAGAATCAGCAGCAACAAACATTATATTCATATATATATAATAAGGTTTAATATCAGAATTAAAAATTTTTAAAAATTTATTTACAGATATTTTATAGAACACATATTTTATTTTTGTAAGTGAGTAAAATAACAATTTTATTCTCACCTAGTTTATTTTAATACCCTCATAAAAAATAAAAAACAAATAAATTACGTGGGCTTTATTCAGCTCAGATATTTTATTATTTATATGTATATTATATTATTATTTATATGTATTATTTATATGTATTGTTGAATGTGAAATTACAACATTAATGTTATGTTACTTTTAGTTGGTATTTACTGATTAAAAATGATCGCTTACCTAGCAAATATAATTCGTCAGCAATCGGAATTGTATCCATTTCTATGAATGTGCCGGATTTCATATATATTTTTAGAATGGATTGATTAGTTGAAATATTTTTACTGAAATAAATACAATTACATATATACATATATGTATATATATATATATATATATATATATATATATATGTACATATATTATACATGTATAGAGAGGATGTAATATAGTATATGCATATATATATTTAAATTAATAAAAAATAATATAACGGCTGTGGGAGTCAACGCAATTGTTAGTGCGAATATCTCATTTTTTTTTTATTTAATTTATTATATGCCTTGATATGATTTCGACGAGCACAATACAATAGACAAAATTAGACAATAGAAAATTGACGTTTCGACTCCGCTTTGAGTCATGCTTAAAAAGAATTATCCATAATAACAATTTCTTATTCCACAATCAATTTCTTTATATAACGTGTAGGTTTCCCAATAGTTGGTAGACTATTGGAATCAACTGAAAACCGAATACGAATTGAAGAAACACACACAATACATTGTTAATTATAATTATTTCTTATCATTCATCCTATACTCATCATAAGCGCCGCACTCCATTACATAAGTAAAATACTTAGATAACAAAAAAAATTTTTTTTGCAATAGATAATCATACTAATAAAATAATGATAACTTTCGAGAATATCTGTGCAATATACGTCTCGACATAACAGTTTCTAATAAAGACTATAATGAATCTACGATGAATCTTTGTTTATAATTTGAACTATAATGTCACGCATTAAAGTTAAGATATAAAGTTAAAAAACATTTAATATTTGTTATTAAAAAATGTAAAATACGCAGAGTCTAACTTTTCTGTATCTGTCTGTAAATTTAAACCAATCTGTTGTTGTCTGATGTGCAACATCCGATATTAATCGCTTATTAAAAATTTTTTCAGAGTCCAATATTTCCACTTCATTCCATCGGAATTCATGATTGTAACGTGTCCTATGTTCTGTTATAATTGATTGTAATAATTAAATAATGTATTTCTTCTTATATGATTATATCTAATGTTCTGATATTTTTGCTTGTAATTTCCTACTCGTTTGACCTACATATGACGCGTCACAATCATTACAGTTTATGCGGTACGCATAAACTGTACCACGTTTCTCTTTGATGAATCTGGAAATCTGTTCTTATGTGCTTTAATAAATTTATTTAACTTATTAAGACCAAAAAACGACAATTTCATATTTATATTGTTGATAAATTCTCTAAATTTATTGGAAATGTTTTTTATGTATGGTATAGTAAACCAACTAATTTAGGCATCTATCTAAATAATATGTACTTTTATGATACCAATCGAAAGTGATTATCTCATTGTCTAGAATGATCGTGTCTAAAAAGTTAATTTTTTTGTTATCAACTTTAATTGTAAATTATAATCTATGATGATAGAGGTATTAAAATATTCAAGTAAGTATCAATCCAAGTATTCGGTACAGCTGTGACCACGTCATCAATATAAAGGAAATAAAAATTTAGTGATAAATTAAGAATAACATTCGCAATAACTTCGGTTTCAAAAAACCAAATAACACTCACATCGACGATGAATATTATTTAATTTTCTAGATATTACATCACTTTTTATTAATATACCTACAGAATTAGCTATCATCTTTCTAGAAGATGGAATTTGATAACACACGTTTGTGACATCCCAAAAAAAAGTATCCTTGAGGGCATTCAGTTTGTATTTAATTCGACATATTTTACTTTTGACAACAAATATAGACAAACATTTGGTATCTCTATTGGTTCCATTGCCACCAATCGTAACTAACTTAGTTACGGAAGACTATGGAGAATGAAATGCTTGAGAGAATAATTTATTACTATCTTTTTATTTTTTTCCGATATGTTGATGACGTGATCACATCTGTATCGATTACTTGGGTTAATACATTACTTAATAAATTTTAACTCCTATCATAGATTACAATTTACAATTAAAGTTGATAACAAAAAACTTTTTAGACACGACGATCATACCTAGACAATGGCATAATCACTTTCGATTGGTATTATAAAAGTATATATACGGATAGATATCTAAATTATCTCTTCCAGCATCCATTATGCAAAAAAAGAGAATATATATATATATATTAATATATAAGCTTAATATACAGAGCCTTTCTGCTATCGCACTCTAAGTTTTATCAGAAGAATCTGGAATTCACAGTTCAAATTTTATTCGAAAATGACTATCCAATTAATTTTATTTTTGACACTGAATAATCGATTAAAATATCTAATAAATAAGAAATCTTTACGATAGAAAAAAGATAATAATAAAAAATCGAAAATTAGTTCACTATACTATACATAAAAAATATTTCCAATAAATTTCCAATATTTTTATCAACAACATAAATACGAAATTGTCGTTTTTCGGTTTTAATAAGTTAAATAAATTTATTAGAGCACATAAGGACAAACTTCCAAATTCATCAAAGAGAAATGCGGTTTACCGCATAAATTGCAATGATTATAACGCGTCATATAGGCGTTATATAGGCTAAACGGATAGGAAACTACAAACAAGAATATCAGAACATTAGATATAATCATATAAGAAAAAATTATATTATACATTATCATAATCGGTTATAACAGAATATAGGACACGTTACAATCATAAATTCCGATGGAATGAGGTGGAAATATTGGACTCTGAAAAAATTTTGAATAAGTAATTAATATGGGAGGTGTTGTACATCAGCCAATAACAGAATGGTTTAAATTTACAAATATAGAAAAGTTAGACTCTGCGTATTTTACATTTTTCAATAACGATTAAATATGAAATGTTTTTTAACTTTATATCTTGACTTTAATGCGTGACATTATAATTCAAATTATAAACAAAGATTCACTTAGTCTTAGAAACTGTTGTGTTAAGACGTATATTGCACGGATATTTTCGAAAGTTATCATTATTTTATTAATATGATTGTCTACTGCAGAAAAAATTTTTTTTGTTATCTAAGTATTTTACTTATGTAATAGAGTGTGGCGATTATGATGAGTGTAGGATCAATAATAAGAAATAATTATAATTGACAATGTATTATATGTGTTTCTCCAATTCGTATTTGATTTTCAGTTGATTTCAATAGTTTGCCAACTGTTGGGAAACTTACACAGTATATAAAGAAATTGATTGCGGAATAAAAAATTGTTATTAAGGATAATTCTTTCTGAGGATGACTCAAAGAGGAGTCGAAACGTTAATTTTCTATTGTATTGCGCTCTTCGAAATCACATCAAGGTTTATGTAATAAATTAAATAAATATAAGATATTCGCACTAACAACTGCCTTAACAACTCCCACAGCTATTATTATAATTTTTTATTAGTTTGAATTGGTCCACCTTGTGGTCCTTGCTTTCATTATACATATATATATTTAAATTACGCGATGTGTTTGGAGCGCAATGTGTTTTATTTTATTATTTATTACTTACAATGACGATGGATTGTAACTCTTTTTACCATTTAACAAAAGCCTGGAAGTTTGTAACCCGTATTGCACACTCTGGCATGGCGTAAAACATTCACACGTAAAATTGTCTCTAACAACATTTTGAATGATCCGTATATTGTCCGCATTCGCGTAAAGGCAATGGAAATCTTCCCACTCACATAGCTACAAGTATTAGGATATATTATTAATACTGTTATAGCTAAGATAATAATTTAAAGAAATAATTTTATAAAATTTTATTTTAAAGTTACTCTTAATGAATGCTTTTCAGCTATAGGCGTGTAGTAGAGTGGCAAACAACCACAGGCTTGGAGAACAGCCTTGATAGAGCAGCTGGTAAAACAGTTGAAATGTCCATATGTAGGAAAATAGTCCAATTTGGTTTTTTCATTTATACAATTCTGAATCAGTTCACCAGTCATAGAATCTCGATGGTAATATCCACTGAGTTTTTTATTGATAATTGGATTTACGGAGGTCTATATCATATCAAAGCAAAATCAGATATTATGCAAATACTTCACCAAACATTTATTTAGAACATTAAAAAAAAAATTTTTAATTGTGTTTATAAGAATATATAATTACGAGTACATATTGCCCTTTTTGTAGAATTTGTCTAGTAGCTATAGTGGCGACATATTCCAAAGGATGATGAGAAAATACCTATATATCTCACAGAAAAAATTATATTAATACTTTTTTGAATATCTATTTGAAAAAATGTGACAAACAAATATTTTTAATAAGAATTTGTATATATAATTCTCTTTTTTAATACGTATTGTATATGAAAAATAGAATTATTCGTGTCATATTAAAAAAATATTAACATTATATGTATCAACTTTGTACCACAAGACCGACGGAATTCGTTGAAGATTTGATATATTTTTCATCTATGTCATCATCCTCGACCAAAAAATATCGGTTTAGGACAATTTGAAGACCGGTTCTTGGTCCGTACAAAGAAGTTGTGAGAAAATCGTCGGCTTTTCTAACTCTAGTTTAAGTAAAATTATAAGAAAGAAATTATAAAAAGATAAGACAATTTTGCAATAATAATAATTAATATATAATTAAGCAAATGTAATTGTATATTATAATATAATATAATAATTACCTGCCAGTTTTTATGGACTCTTCGAGATAATAGTTGAAGGAACAACATATACCTGCGAAAGTATAAGATATTTTAAACAGTTCGCTGCAATTCGTATCAACATTATGCCATGCACAGGATTCAAATATGTCTTCGCAAGGTCGTAAAGCTTTTATAAAGTCTATCAGTGACAAGTTGTTTGTTTTCAACAGTAATTTAAAATTATCTATATGATGTCTACCACCAGGAGCGTTTTCGTTCGCAAAAGCAGGCCCATATCTAAAAGAAATTTCGTGTTCTATTATTAAATATAAATCTTAGACATCACAAAGTTCTTTATAATTAGAATCATTTATTTTTACAAATTATGTACACTATTAATAAAAAAATATTCGTACCTAATTAGAAATCTCCCTGTAGTGTAAGACATATTACTTGGTAAACGTAAACTTGCAAATACTACGTTGCGTCTTGCAATTGGCGGTGGTATTAATGGACAAATAGTAAGAGCTGGGAAGGGTGCCATAAATATTGGGACATGAAATGACTTAACAATACTGCGGATTGGATTAGCATTGTAACGTTCCCAGAATTTATGCAGCATCTGAATTAAGACTAAAAAAATATTTATATTTGACCAATTTTGACATACATTAAGCAATGTAGCTAATTAATAATTAACTAAGATTAAGCTACTCTTCTACTTTCACTCTTTGGCTATTACGTGCCATTTATAGTGACTTCTTTTTAAGAAACTATTAGCGAATTCAGAATTTATCAGGAGGATCATTGGCGCGCCGCAGGTGAGATTTTTTTTAAAGTTAAATATAAAAAGATAGAATATTAAATTATTGTTTCAATTATTATATTAAAAAAGTATTATTTAAATGTATAATTCATAAAACGTTTTATTTAAAATTATATTAACACAAAAAAAGAATACTATAATGGAATATATTTTTTTCTCCAAGAGTTTCTTAAATTAAAAAATATTTTGGAAATATATTATTTTTGAGGTTTTCGGTGTTTTCTTCAGAAGTGCTAAAGGGTTATTATATATATTGCCGAGTTGTGATTAACTGCTAATATTTTTGGAATATTAAAATTATGATTAAGCATCTCAAAAATATTAAAGATATTATATAATTTTATTATATTTTTTTTAAAAAAAGGAGACTCCAATTAGGATCATAGCCCCAGTGCCCTCCTTCCCCTCTCGTGGATTCGTCAATGAACTACGGTCTTTTTGAAATAAAACGTATATTGTGACTATTTTCGATGTTTGTTACTATCAAGAAAGGATATCTTGTTTTGATCCGCATTTATTTCATTGAAAGAGAATATTCGTTTCTTATAATAGTCGAATTTCGCGGCAAGCTTTATAGCAGAACATATAGCCAAAGACTTAATCCTAGGAAGCCGACTTAATTTTTCACTGTTAGAAATGTTCTTAAATTTTATTAACTTTTAAGTTACACAATTTAAATTTAATTTCATGACATTACATTAAATTTAATATATTTTTCATAAAAATTTATGAAATTTAATGTACATGTTCATTTCATTTAAGTAACTACTGTAACTTAATTTTCAGTTAAAATCATTTATTACTTTTAATTTCGTTTATAACCATGAGCTTCATTTACATGTAAAGGAAGCTCGTGTTTACATTTCTAACAATGTTGGTTACCTTCCCGACCTAACTAGGGTATGTGAAACCCTGCAACTTTGTCACGCTATATCTCTCGACTGAATGCATTTTTTAGCTCAAAACGTGTGCAATTTATACTTCAAAGTCATACAAAGACAGATAAATATGAATCAAATAAATAATATTTTAAAAAGTAAATCAATGCTCAATTAAATAAATTAAAATAATCAGTTAAAGGGCTCAGAGCATAAGCAAGATATTATTCACTATTGTTATAAATTACATTAAACATTATTCAATTTAACTAATCAAAATACAGACGTTTCGACCTTCTATCCGGTCATTTTCAATGTTACAAATACAGTCTACATTAAAACAATTATAATGACATACTCAAAATAACTTTCTGTGATCATATCAAGGTTTTCGAATTGCACGTTGTTGCTTTAAGATTGAGATTTTTAGTATTATAAGCGCTAGACTTTTCTAGAATTTTTAGTAGACCGGATAGAAGATCGAAATTTTCATCTGTATTTGATTAATTAAATATAATGTTTAGTAATTTATAACAATAACGAATAATATCTTGCTTGTGTTCTGAGGCCTTTAACTGATTATTTTCAATAATATTTTATTTTCAATTACAATGCTTTAAAGAAATTTTGTTGGAAAAATTCGCAAAAATGACTACTTTGGATAAAAAATTCTCAAATTTTTAAATTTAATGTTCAAGCAAAAATCCGTAGGATTTTTTTAATTGACCCTTTGGAGTCAACTAACAAAAAAAAATAGTATGAATCGCTAAAAAAAGTATAATTATTTGAACTATTGAAAATTGACATTTTTGAAGACATACATATTTTAAGTTTACAATTAATAAATAAAATTTTATTATTTAAACATATAAAAGAGTAATAATATAAATAGATAGGAATTAGTAGAATAAGTAGAATAAGTAGAAAGGATAAGGAGAATAAGTAGAAAGGATTGTACATGTATAAATATTATTATAGTATGTATAATGAAGTTTATTAGAATTTAATTTAGAGAATGATGCAACACACTCGCTGTAAAACGTTAAATTCGCTTCGGCCGAGCGATCTCCGAAAACTGGCAGAAATTATAAAATTTTTATTATTTATTACATTGAAATATAATTCTTTTTAGTTCTATATTTTTGTGTACTTATTTTTATACTATCCGAAAATATATATGAAATAAAAAATAAAATGGTATCCAGAACGCCGAAAACTTACAAGTTAGTCACGTATGGGTCCTAAGTACCCTCTTTGAACTTTTGTGCATTCTCACATCGAGAATAACGCAAAAAAAAAATTCTTGCAGGCTTATCATAGCTATAGACAGTTAAAGTTTTTTTCAGCTTCAATGCGGGTCTTCAAATTATATTATCAAAAAGTTATAACAAAATGTAAAATCGCATAAGGTATATTGTACTTATGTTCGGCTTCCTAGGATTAAAAGTGCAAAATGATATTATATTTGTATCAGTGTACTATAAATTTATTACTTACATACAAAACTACAGATTATAATTGCGGTCCAAAAGAGTTTTCCGATAATGCTGGATTTTATTTTCAAATTACTGAAATACTTCATGCCATGCACCGAACTGTCATATAGATATTCTTGTAATAACTTGTGAATAATTTCTTTTTTGCTTTTTACTATTGGCTGATTATCGATAGGATACTCAACTAATTCTTCGTTCGTCTTTTCTGAGATTTCTATATGATTTACTGTAATCCTTTTCAGTCTATGTCGCTTATGTTGCAAATTATTTGACAACATGATGCAGATAAAATGAAAAATTTGAGGTTTTCTCAATATTTTCTTGATATTCACTGCTTATAAAATATTTTGCACAAAACCATTGGCTTGATAATGCTTCTTCTACGGTGTGTTGCTTTATACTATTGTTTGATCAGAATCACGTTGATTTTATCGCTTCATAGAAAATTGTGTTGCTACGATCAAACATGTAAACATAGCGTGTCAAGGTTAATTTTAAATAATTTATTATATTTTGTAAAATTAATGAAACATGGTAAATCTGATGGTAAATCTGATAATCAGAAAAATGCAGTACTTTAAACGGATTTATTTTCCGACAACTGCGTGTGCGATTAAAAGTACAAATCGATTCTATTACATGTTTCAAATACAGCATTATATACAGTGTCATATTTTATGATTTTTATGCTCGTTTTCATCAATGGAGATTCACTTTAATCTTGCTTTAAAAAACTTACTCTTCATTTTTTTAAATTCTAAGGATTAGAAAAAGAGATAAAAAGTAAATTGAAAAAGATTAAAATTAATCTACATTAGTAAAAACGGGCATTGACAGCTTTAAGAGAAACAGATAAGAAAGTTCTGAGAAATAAAATATAATACACTTAAAATTTACTGTTCAACCTTTTATTTACAGAATCTCACGAAAACAACGAGAAGGAATGCCTAGCCTAGAACACGTATAAATAAATAAGTATTACACAATGAAATATAAAAAGTTACCTATGTACAAAATGGAAAATTAATTATTATCAACATATCTCGCCGAAACGTGATCGCGATTGTTTTATACCACAAAGTGAATTTTTCTATTTAACCAATGCCTTGATGAGTGAAAATATTTGTGACTATTCAACGGTGTCGTCACATTAGCTGTCAAAAATCTTGGAATAAAGCTAGTTGGTCTGGTGGTAAAGGTGGTTGGGAACGCCAGTCAGTTTCAGGATAATCGTCGAAGCAGCTCGCATCGCCCGGTGTTTTTACGCGTGGCCTTATCGGGGGTGTCAAGGCTCTTTGCGGCACCTATGAATATTGATCGATTGTTAACTACATTCCAACATCACAAAACGCATACACTGAAAAATAAATTTACTGTAATAACGAATTCGATTGGATACACTGATACTAGTGCACAATGATGCATATTAAAGTCATTGTATATTGATCTAGTTTAAGTGTAAAAGTAAAATACAATTATCTTAAATAATGAAACGATTAATATATATTTTACGAAATAGCACAATGAAGTGTATTGAGGATTTCGTGGTTTAGTACATATTTATATTAAACATTTTTTTTACATCGATTTATACGACGGTTTTAAAGTATTCGTATCTTCAATCAAATTCGTTATTGTAAATTTTATATATTCAATAAAAAATTTAATATTATTTATTCAATAAAAAATAATAATTAAATCAAATAACACTGGTTCTTGTATCAAATAAATATATTTTTACATTTAATAAATATTTACTTAGAGGGAAATACAACTAATTGATTCCCTTCGCTCTTAATAAACTTATGAAAAAAATGTATTTTTTATTTTTGACCGATTTGAATTTATCCAAAGTTTATTAAAATCGAAGAGAGTCAATTGGTTGTGTTCCCCTTTAATAAAAATATTCAAACAAATATTTATTAAAATTTAATTTTTTTTTCAATGTATGGTGACACTATTAAATACTAATTTTTTAGCTTTTGCCATTTTTTATCTGTCTGCATGTATATATATATATATATATACAACACAAAATTACGCAGACTGATATCAAATTACCAGAGGCCATTCGACTAGCTTAAACCATCGATGCCTCTTCACGTCCTCAGCACCCTGCCTCATATTTCCCAATCTCTTCGTTCTGTCAGCGATCAATAATTTCTTAATCAGATCCTTCGCGATAGGATCCATGTGTTTTGGCCATTCTATCCTACCGCTCAGGATCTTCTCGTAGATCCCGAAAGGGTTGTCATCGAAGAATGGTGGATATCCCGCCAGCATTTCGTAAATTAAAACGCCTAACGCCCACCAATCTACGGCTTTATTGTGTCCTTTACTTTGAATTATTTCCGGCGCCAAATATTCTGGCGTTCCACACAAGGTCCATGTTCTAAAAATGTACATGTTAATTATAGCGGCCTCACAATGTTTTGTTATGACACGCCGTTAAGAACAGGTGAAGTTGGCTGTAATATGCGCTAATTGCATGATATTGCATATCTGTATTTATATTGTGACAGGTAGTCCTTACCAATACAATTTACAGTACAATTTATACTTTAAGAAAGAAATAGAAAATGACATTAAATTTTAGAATATTTTATTAAGTAAACTCGTTAATTTTACTTTTATGTTTTTCCATCGAAATATTCTTTAATTTAATTTATTTCAAAATAATATTAACTTATCCAACCCTGTTATTAACAAGCAAACTTTAATCCATTTATCTTCAATTGTTATCAATTTATATTCTATTTCCAAGTTATCTTTTTTTTCTGTTTTAAATGACTCACCTGTCCGTAAGTTTCTTGGAGAAGCCGAAATCGGTGATTTTGAGATGGCCTTGACTATCAAGGAGAAGATTCTCTGGCTTGAGGTCTCTGTAAACTATATGTTTGCTGTGCAGATAATCTAGAGCGCAAACTATTTCGGCTGCGTAGAAACAACTCGTGGGTCCTGCGAATCTTCCGGCCGCTCTTAAGTAAGAGAAGAGCTCTCCGCCGGCGACAAATTCCAATAGCATATACACTCTGGCTTCGTCCCTGCCGTTCCATAGCCTGAAAAGACGAATATCAGAAAACAAGGTGACGAAGTCGAGCAAACCAAGCTGTTACGCGAGCAGATCTCGATTTCGCTCCGACGATTGAAAGAAAGTTCACCTCGCGAGCGGATCGATTTCTCTTGCTTCTATCCAGGTATTAATTGCGACGTAGCGCAAGCTAGTTGAATAGCATTTGCGTGTATCTGCTTAGTCTTTCAAGCCAGGCTTTCAATCTGCTTCGCGAGAATCCTTTCCTTGACCGAGAAACGCAACACTTTCTTCAGTCTCTTAGACGATTATATCGCGAATAAACACTCTTGAGATTGTCGGGGATTAATTACCAACTATTATCAAATAATGTTTTCTATTTAATATAATAATAGACGTAATACTTACATATTGACGATGAAAGGATGCTTAACTTCCTTCAGAATTGTAATTTCATTGCGCAAGTGCTCGACTTGCTTCAATCTGATCACGTCGACCATGGAGAGGATTTTTAATGCGAGAGGCGTTCCATGATGACTGCAGAGAACTACCCTGCCGAAGGTGCCTGTGCCTTAAAAAATTATATTTAAAATCATATTTATTATTATATATTAATTAGGATTTACATACGCAACTTTAAAGATACTAATAAATTAGAATTATTAATTAGGATTATTTTATATCATAATAATTCCTCAAATAAGTAGAAAATCATCAAATAAATGCAGATTAAAGGTGATAATATTTTTAAGTGAATCTCACGATTCCAGTTGAGTAAAAAAAAAAATATAAGTTTACCAACTAACTTTGAATAATTGCATAAAACAAAAAACGCTTTGACTCTGAAACATGAAAGCGTAAGTCAAGGAAGAAAAATAATGAGTGTAAATGAATCTTCAACGAAACTTAAATTGGAAAAGCATAATGTAAAAAAGCGTTTTAAAAAATAAACAATCTTTTTACGTTTCGCTGTTTCAATTTACACTTTCTAAAGTTTCGTTGACTCTTCCTTTACATTTGATTTACACCTATTTTATCTTTGCCAGAAGATGAACAAACCGTGGAGTTACATTTGATATCTATCTTACTATTATAAGGTTAATTGTCAATTTAACAATAATGTAATAAGCATCTTTTAATCATTTTTATTTTCCATCATAAATTAATTTTATTAAACAAAAAAATCGTTCTTATAACAAGATAAAATCGTAAATTGATGAATAAATTCTATTATTGATTGTCAATATTATGATCGAAATTCAATATTTTACGAATAATTAAGTACAAATGAGTTTTTAGCAAAATATGCCGTCTACTGAACCAACTAATATTAAAATGATTGTTAATTACCAACATTTTCGACGTTCTTTTTAGATATGCATTGCGCAGAGAGATCTATTTAATGGACTTTCTCACGAATGCAGGTGACTCGGTTGCTCTGGTTAACGTACCGCAACCAATTAGCGGGCATGCAATGAGCCTTGGCCAAATTAAACAGCGAAATTGACCGTCATATTGCTGTGCAAGATTTTATATGTTTATGCGCGCTTATATACTTGTGTCGAAAGTACATTTCGCGCATGGAATAGCGACGAAATTGGCCGCGTAGCAGGGGATGGTATGATACATGTCGTCCACCAGCAGTGGGTGAGGAGATCGTTGCCAACGACGGCTCAAAACAGGTGTCAACGGTAAAACGACGAAGTGTTTCCGGTGATGGCGTAGACGCTTTAAATACTCGACCGACACGAATTTAGATGACGTGTCGCGCGACAGTCTCGAATGAGATTGTCTCTTGAATGAAATTGATATTAAGGAGAAAACGCGTAAAAAAAATGTTTGAAAATTTTCGTTGCACTGGATGGCAATAGCCCGAACGCATCTAGGGCTAAAATTACAAAAAGCAGAAAAAGAGAGTCTCACGAGCCAAGCATCTGCAATTTTCCAAACCATTCTCTCACATAATTCTGACTTTAACGAGCAGTTAAATATATACAGTGAGATACCTTCTTACTCTCTGATGTCCCACTTTGAAAGCGATGAATTTAATTTCTTCTCGTTCGTTATTTTTTCATATATGAATTTGTGATTCAATGTATTTTGATTATTGTAAACTGAGTTTGCTCCTCTTTATTTAATTTTCTATAAATACATAGAATGCTCACAAATTATATATCGGAATTTAACAACTTTCTATATATAATACTAATTTTATGCACCGTTAACGTAAGAAATTTCTCTAATTGTAATTTCATATGTTTATAATTTTGTAAGATATCAATATTTTATAAGTTTAGTTTCTTTTTTTTTTGTATCGCGCTATTTATAAGCAAAATATAAAATTCTCTAAAAACGAATGTGATAGAATAATATTTTTATAGAATTTCAATTCAAGAATTGTGTATCGTATCGATTTATTCCTTACATTTATAATGACCTAAAATATTATAGATAAGAAAAATTATGATTAAAATAAAATTATAGAGAGAGATAGACAAATAATTTAATGTAAAATAGTATAATCCCAATCTCTCAGATTTTCAACTAATATAATATATTAAACTCACCAATAGTCTTGATGATTTCCAAATCATCGATGTCGTAACGTGGCGGATCCTCCTGTGATCCCTCATCGTCGGATGTGGTGTCCCCCGACATCGTTTACGGAATACTGTCAAGTCGAACGTCGTCAGAGAAAGTTTCTGATTTATTTCTCCCGGGCACTTCGACACGTGGAAAGAAGAAAGGAAGCTCTGGTTCAACGATCCACTCCACGATATTCTTAGACTACGCACCAATGAGGACTCGCTTCCATATCTGCTCTTCGTGACTTCAATTTGTAACGTGGTTTCCGAGAAACGACTTTGTTAGTCTTCGATATAATGATTGTGAGTTTAAATATATAGGAATCACCTGACACTTTGATCGTCGTCGAAGACAACAGTATATGCGTTTTTTGAATTTTTCTTGGGTTTTAAAACACCTCACGATCGATATTGCTTTAAGGAAGTGTTCTCATAACATACTGTTCGAAAGCGAGTCAATACGAATGTCTCCATCAACGTTCCTCCTTCCGTATGGCTCACGTTAGGAATAGTGAAAATGTGTGTGTCAATTTCTCAAGTGTCATTTAACGAACGGCAAAAGTGCGTGCCGCGGTAAAAAGTGCTTTCGAACGTGCAAAACGAGTTTGCTTTTCACGTTTTCACGTATGGCGTTGAATGGTTTTATCGTCGAATTTTATCGGTTCGACTCTCCCATGCTCCGATTAAATATCATTTTAGAAAAAAAGTGCGATGGCGAACTCGCCACACGAGTGTGCTGCTGCGATTCTTTCGTGAAGGCTACACCGTGCATGCGAATGATATTTGCCATCCGTTCACTACTTCGTATTCCTAGATACTTGTTCTGCAACTTCGTTAACTAAGCTGTCATCGTTGGTTCTAAGTTCAAACGCGTCTCTCACGGTACAATTCTAATTTTTTTTTTAATTCTACGATTCAGGAGTAGCACATTATTTAACTCTGACATGCAACAGCTGAACAGCGCACGTGAGTGATTGCTGTAGTTATTAAACTTAGCTTCCCAGAAAACGTCAAGATTGCACTAACACCAATGCGATCTCTGACAAGCGCTTTGATCAGCGAAGCACATCGCAGCGGAGTTATTTCGTGTCATTTTCCCATCGCATTTATCGAATCGTTCGGTCAGACAGCTCTCCAAACGCTGGTTGAAGGATAATTACCGTGTCATCTCTGGACCCTGTGCAGCACGCAGTTCACTGTTCGGATGCCAACCAGAACTAAACTGGTCACCCAGGGGTTTGAAAAGGCCGTCTATCCTTCTATTGCCCCCTCTCTTTCCTTTGACCCCCCATTCGTTGCCAGTTCGCGCGCTTACTCTCACTATGAGCATCTCGTCTGTACCATGTAGCCACTAGCCGGAGAGATTTGTAAGAATCGCAGAATCGATCTTTAAGAAGATCGGCTCGATACGGATTACGCTCCATTTACTACGGATGGCGCTCCAAGACAAAAGGCGATCGTATGGCGAGTACAAAAATACGGATCTTCTGCTCTAAATTAGTTTTCGGTTTCGTTTTGCTGAGCGTGACGAGAGACGGTTGTGTCAACCTCATAAATACGAGGGCTGCTCTCGAAATTCGAGAGAGATCTTGAGATTAACCGCAACACCACGCCGTGCCGCACACCGTCCCCTCCAGATGAACCTCCTGACGAGCCTGAAAATCGATTTTGTGAATCACTGAACGACGACTCCAGCATATTTATGCGGCTCCAACATATTTATTAGTACATTCGTAGAAGGAAAAGATTGTTGCATAAAGAAACAAACATCTAAAGATCTTCTGTCAGCCGAGGTCTGAGAGGTCCGCCGCACACATCTAAACTTCATGGGAGCGGATATCCTCGTCGTCTCAGTGTTTCGTAAATTGACTATACGTTATTGCCGTTGCAAAACGATCAACGAACAGAGTAAGCCCCTGACGATCGGGCGATTCCTTTGAATTTCGACTTATTTTTGAATTTGGCGATCATCCAGATGCATTTTGCTACCGACGCTCGACGTTGCGATGACTGACGACATGTATCGAATCCCGCTACTAGCGAGCTTCCATAAATCGCGGCTTTTATATTTATCGCTAAGTATTCCCGATTTGCGGATGCGTTAAAAGCACGTTCGCTGATTTCAGTGGAAAAATCGTATCGTTACTTACCGTAAGTGCAATGAGAGCGCATGAATCTCGATTCCATTGATTCGAAATTGTAGAAAAAAATCCATAAAATGCAAAGACAGTAAATTACCGTCACACATAATCCATATGCTTTTGAAACTGATATTTGGCGTCTCATGCGATCTTTACCGTCTGTACGATTATTGCGTAATAAAATAGAAACATATAACTAAGTGCTACATATTGCGTCAGCTTGCAAAATAAATTATTGACGTACACCTGTTTTATTCATTTTCGCGGCGCGAAAATGGACCACTTGAAGTTTAACAATTTCGTCTTTGTTCGAAAGCTTGAAGCCACGTTGCGTGATCTCGATATCGTTGTCTCGGTATCCGTTCTGTAATACACGGCTTGATTACAGGCCGAACTAAAAATAATAGTTTCCCGGAAATCCCATCGTGCGATGTCATTCGATGCCAAGACAAGTATAAGCCTTAATAATTACATATACTAGCTTTGTACGAGCGTATACTGAAATAGTTTGCGGTTATGAGACAGTGATACGACGCACGGTATATTTTTGCTGATGGAATAAACACCGCTTTTATGTGTGCCGCATTATATAAAAGCTCCGTTCATTGATTACTCAATGGAACGCAACAAAAGAACTACATAGCCAATCAACTAACATAAAGATATTTTACCTGCCGGAACATTAGTGCGATGCCTTTTTATTAATGTATTTATAACATGCAAGTAGCGAAACTTTTGTATGACTTTCGTATCGTTGAAATGCAAAAGCGGTCTCTAGACTTAGATAATCAATGTTATTGCAATATTTGATATTACAAAATATTGATCGTCTAGAAGCTGTACTAAGCCTACAAACAGTTTGTTTGGAATTATTTAAAAGAGACATCAAAATAATATTATACAAAATAATATTACAATAATATTAAATGTCTAGGAGCTGCTCAAAAAACCTTTCACTATGTATTTAACGAGATGCACTTTTGAAAAGCTAATTAGATTAGTTATTAATAGAGAGACTGATACTCGATTACAAATTTTTTTTAGACTAGCGCTATTAATATTTTGGATAGAGACGTTGGTGTTGACCGCCACAATATATAACTAGAAGCGATATTTACAGCAACTCGCGAAATAAATGTGTTCGCTTTTGCGAGACACTTTTAACGTCACTTTACGAACGTGAATGAGCCGTCGTGATCGATATATTTGTTATGAGGATACTGATTTTGATTGTAAGTCAATATTAGCTTTGCAATGACGATGATCGAAGATTGATGATTCATTATCGAAGAAAAATGGAATTCGGCTATCGAGAAAGATCAGTCAATGTTTCAAGAAATACATATTTCAGTCTAAAATGATTAAGCCAACTGTCATAAACAAAGTATCAGATCTTCACAATTCGCTTCAATTTGTTAAATTTTCATATCGTTTTTTGAAAATTTATTATTTTTTTCTACTTTTTTTTCACTACTAAATAAAAATAAATTTTGTGATATTTGCCAATGTATTATAGAAATAGCATATATGTTTTTCCTTAAATTAAAAAAAAATTTTTGTTCTCTCGGATCCATTTAATTGCGTTATCGATTTTGAACATACATTGATGTGTAAAATACTCTTGGCGTTGCGACTATTAGTGTTCTCGCGTCGTTTAGAACAACGGTAAATTGCGACGTTGAATCACTACCGCAAAAAGTGCCCATATTTATTTTTCAAGGACTCCGAGCCAAGGAAGTCATTGGTCAGCATGACGTCAGCATCGCCCACGGTCTCTGGATGTAGATCAAATTCGATACCTAGAAATCAAAAGACGAATAGACATATCGCTCCAATATATTACTGTAAAGTCACCTCTCATTATTGTATCATTGTTAATCATTCAATAATACTTGCCAAACATTTGTCTACAAGTAGCGTCTAAATACCGTGGATGTTGCATCCGCTGACGTGTCATTGATTAATGTGCTTCATTAGATTTTTGGCGCCTTCGACCACTTCATTATATATTCTTTGTACGTAGAGCTACAATGCTTAAGATCGGAGACGAAGTATGCTTCATACTTTTCTCAATAGTTAGAAGTCGACGTTTTTCATAGCATAACAATGATTAGCATGAGTCATCGACCTACCTTGTAGTGGTGTACAGGTGACTCCTTTATTAACCGTTCCTACTTGTGTCTGTGTAACGTGGAACATAGCAATAACGTAATGATTCGACTTCTCTCCCTAATCTCCGTTTCCAAGTTTTTTTTACTCAGAACACGGCTTTCAATGGATTGGCTGAATAGGAGATGATCTTTATTTTCTCACGATTAAAGACACTTCTGTGGCGTAGTCACAGTAAAAGCCACAAAGGATTTATCTGCGCATTCGCCTAACGTTTTGTGTCTCCCGCGTGCTGTATTTCCAACACTCGCGCGTCACGTTTCCGTGTGCGCGTGTGCCACGATGATTGCCTGCATACACGACACAGGCGAAAAATATATACGCGCGTGTGGCTAATCGGCGGTTCCCAGGGAGCACGAAGATTTCGCTCGGTATTTTCAGCGACCTCCGTGAGCGATCCCACGGCGACTTCCGGTTCCGCGCTGACTTATTCACTTCCCGTTGATACGACAATTTTCCGCGGGTACCATGTAGAAGCGCTAAAAAAAGAAAAGTAATAACGTTGTTATGCGCACGCACAGGTCACGGTTCGCTCCTCCATGCGAGAGGATTCAACGTTTCAGAACTTCATCGTCCGCTGTTAATTATGCGCGTCGCATTAATTATACAGGTGAAATCTTGCGTTATGAATTATGAATGAATGCAATTGCGAAATTTATGATAAAAAAAAGTACAATCGAGTGAAAATATCTTAACGATTGTTTGTTTAAGCAGAGAACTATATTAGATCAAAGGTATACGATACCATCGAGAAATTTCGCGCAGAAATGAGACGTTACGTGCTTTCCCTTCCACTCCGTTTAAATCATGCTCAACATGGCGCAGGTGCTTACCTGAGCTAGGGAGTCAGGATGCAGCCAGGCCTGTCCGTTCGTTCGTCGTGCAACTCAACCTGAAACCGGAAGCGCCGCTTTCTGCCCTGTTGCCCACGAACAATGAGATCGAGAGAGATTCCTGAGAGGACGTGAGCACGATCGAACTACGAGGTGTTTTATCAACAGGGAAAATCGAAAATATTCATTTCTCCGCGGCTGAAAACGTACGAATTGAAACGTCACGTTCAGTTGTACAAACTGTGCATGCTGTATTTAGAATCGCGATCCTATACTCTTTTCCTTCCTACATTGCTTAAAAATATATTAGAAGAATCAGAAAACTTGATATCTATTGTTCTACGTTTTTATAAATTGATTTCTTTATATTTTATTTATATTATTAGTTTATACCAATAATATATCTATTTATTTATTTTTCTATGTGCTACATAGACGGATCTATATAGATTATATAGTACTATATATATACATAGTACGAACACGGAGACAATCGAGAAAATCTTTTCACGGCCACTACGAAGTCACGTGGTACGCGTACGTGCAGCAACAGGTGTGACGCAACAGGTAATCAAATGCCGGTATTACGATTTGTTCTTCGTCGAATCGATTGTCTTTCTGCACTTACTGCGATTTGAGATTACATCCCTATGCATATGATTTTTTGATCGTTTTAGTGATGAATGCGACTAGCTTACTTGGATAATATTTAGAAAGCCAATTACGCTCATGCGTTTTTAGCCTTGCATACGAAACATATTTCTTATATATAAAAATTACGATATAAAAATTATAAGGGACGAAATATTCGTTAAGTTACTATCGCGAACAGACGGATAAAACAGAAAGTACATATCACCGCGTAAAAAATTCACGTTACGGCGTGCTAGACAGTGAAATGAGTTCCGAGCGAAATTTCATTGGATTCCCTTCTGATTTTGCCGATTCCGCATATAAGACATGAACGGAGAATCTTCCACGGAATTGTCGACGCTTTTTCCGCGAGGTTCCAACGAGCGATGATGATGAAGAGTGCGCATTTACCTGCCTTAGCCGCGCGACAGGTGGTGTGTGACACGACTTAAGCCGCGTTGCGAATCTGCCTGAGGACCTTGACGCGGCCTTTTTTCCCCTGACATTTTCTACTTGTGCCTTCGCAAAGTTCGTTTCCGGTTGGTTCTGTCTCTCCGTTACGCTCCTCTCTTCACTCCTCGTCCTGTTGTCGCTGTACAGTGTACTACGTCGTCATCGTCGCGCCGCGCCGCGCCGCGACGAAACGGGCATTTCGCTCGGCAAATGCGCCTCCCCGTGACTCTCATCCGCGACGCTTTGCGGCCTTCTGTTCTTGCACAGGAGGAGGTCGTTGCTCGTTGCCAAGCAGTTGCTTGCCACGTGTATGCGGCGCCTCCGTGGAAAATGAAGGGAATACGGACGGGCTGCTGGTCTCGTAATAGTTGCATGAAATGGAATTTCAGCTAAGGAAATTTAATAACGACATTAATGTAGATTATTTTACAAACCGAGTGCATGCTGTATTTAGAATATATTATTTTTCAATGTTTTAGAAATACAAAATTTAGAGAATTTAAATTTTTTTAAAGTTAAACTTAGAAAAATAAATTATTCGAGTTAATATTAAATCTCGCCCCCCCCCCCCCCACCCACAC
>NW_011626409.1:326036-361893 GCF_000204515.1 Acromyrmex echinatior
TCTCGCCCCCCCCCCCACACACACACACACACACACACACCAGAAAATAGTTTCAGTATCATTGTAAGTTAAGTTAGATGACAATTAGTAATTTATAATTGTGAAGGAAATTTACATAGAAATAGATTGTGAAAAGTTCATCAAGTGGACATGATACTTCTTATCTATAATTAGCTAATGTGTTTGATGAACATATCCAATACTCGAATAAATGAATGAATAATGAGTATGAAAACGAATATGAATACAATTTTTTTTTGTATTCGTGCAAAATGAATATACACTTTTTATTCTGTTTGAATGAATATGTTTGCGAATATGATTACACGAATATTTTTGATTACGCATTTTCATTCCTATCCCGAGTTCATAACCTTATTTAATACATTCTTTAGCAAAATCTTGGGCAATAATTTTCATTTTCTTCTTAAAACATATTTTCCAAACTTTAATCAAGCTCAGAGACAGCATATTTTACGAACTGTATCAGCATTAAGCGATTACACTTACAAGCAAGTCAGAACCATAAAAAAATACATGTTCTGTATGTACACTTGCACCAGAAACTGGATGGATTGTCTCTCTGACAATCTTGTTACGAGTAGGATAATTTGAATACTTTGTGTAATCTTATATCCAAATTAAAATTTTAAGTAGAAGAGTAAAGGTATAGTACAGAATAAAAGCAATAAAATACATTATCTTCCACACAAATGTTTGCGTATCTGAATATTTATTATAAGTCACTAGTTATGGTTAAGAAGAAAGATTTCGGAAACTTTCTTTTAGTTTAAATAAATATACTTGTAAAATAATATTTGTAAAATAATCATAAAATAGTCATGAATAAATATGTATTTTTTAATATCCACAGTTTCAAATAAATATATTAATAAATATTTTTTTAATGTAAAAATTTTGAATAAATAAAATTTGTAGCTCAATAACGAGTTTTTTTGTATTTCAGCAGACACATTACTTATTGCACATTATATTATACGTCTGAAAGATTGAGAAAATAATTCTCTCTCACATGCAATGCTGGCGATGATGGAGCGGACGATGTTGGTAACAAGTTGCTCGGTCCATGTAAGTTTCTCCAATACATACGTGTTCGATGTTTATAAACCAGCGTCGATAGCCGGCGTCGGTGGACGTTTTAATGCCACGGATACATGTGCAGAGAAAATGATTTCCTAGGCTTATCGCGTGATAAGGCCGGACGCTGTGTATGACACGGGAGCTCCACGGGCCTATTGCTTAAATCCCCCGTGAATTCTTCCAGTGCCATTTACAGAATCCAAGCCAATAGAGAAGCCAAATCGTTTGAAGAGTTTCCATCTTGGTTACGCCTTGCTGGAACCCTGACAAAGAAACTTCGAAAGGTAATAATCGATACTAGTGGCCTTCGAGAAACGGTATGTCGCAACGTTTGGCGTTCTCCAGATGCACGCGCACGATCGATAGAAGTCGCTCTACCGAGACTTTATCTGCGACAGTAATTATAATTTGTAAATATTGATAGCCGTTCTTTAGCGAATTTTCCTATAGCTAATATCGATTTGATGTCGCATTGGAAGACAAATTCAGAATAAATCAAAAGAGAAAGATGTAGCAGTGTGATAAAGACGAACGTTGAACGATCGTAACGAAACGATATGGAGGCTATTAATCTCTATGCAATTACGACAGCGGAAATAGATTTTAGTTTTAATTGTCCGTTCCTATCGATAACCTAAGTTTACTTTGAAAATTTTGAATCGTAAATCACAGGACAAAAACGGGAATCGGTTTGATTTGTCTCCGCGAGAAAGAACAGGGCTCGGAAAAACAAAGTTAAAGGGGTCGACGAAGCGTAGTCTTTGGAGGTAGTTCAAAGTCTGTCGACTATTTCTTTCCCCCTTCTTGTTCTTCCGTCACGGATCGATGACTCTTCCCGGAAGCCGCGTCTGCTAGATCTCGCGGAGCGCGCCATGATTTGTTCTCCAGGCGTTCTCCACGCTCGTCCTTCAAACTCCACGTCTCTCGTCTCAGGTCTCTCCTTCTTTCTCTATCTTTACTCGCTTCTCGATTTGTTCGCTCCCACCCACAAAATTGTTCCCACCGATTCTTCAGGTTCGACCAGAACCGTGCTGTCGGCTTTTTCACGTTAGGATGTGCCTTCTATCCTCTCCGTTCTTTCCCGCAAGCTATAATCTAGTCAAGAGAGTATCCGTCTATCTATTCTTGTCTTTATTTTTTCTTACAAATTTATTTATAAAAATTTATTGAAGTTAATTTTCCTATACAAACAATCTTTGCTAATAAAAAGACTTCAAGTATAATTAAATGCTATAAGTTTTGATATCGGCAGTATATCTTGCCGCGAGTGTTTAATATGTTTTTTTTTGCATTATACTAATTTTTCACGATCATCTCGTAGTAATCAAAGTACAACCAATGAATAACCAACATGATCAAAATTATAACTCTTATTATCGTATCATTTACGATAATTGATTACTGATGAATAAGCGAATATCAAAAAATTAATACCTTAGTTATCGATCTTTCGCATTTCTAATCCTTTTTTTGCCTTTAATGAATCTTGTAGTCGAGCAGTTATAGCGCAGCTTGATTTAATTCGTTTCACGCTGATTAAGATATAATCGATTCACGACCGTCAAAAATGATCGAGATGAGGTTTATGAAGGAATCAATTTTACGTATAACGTGGCGAAATAATTTATTACGGAGCAAGAAAGTGTATATCCGAGGGAGTAACATGCGTTCCTTCGAGTTTTCCCGCCTTGTTCTCACGATTCAAATCTTTTCAGTGCACCGTGTATATACTTGCGATTCTTCGCCGACTGCAAGTCTCTCAGTTCTCAAGCCATTCTTCCGGTCATGCCATCATTCTGGTTCTCACGGTTTATTCGAACATCAAGAAACACGGCATGGAAATAATGTTGCTCGCAGAAGTTTTTTAATACACCACAATTAAACGCTCTGTACAATGATTATTACTTCAGAAATAATCTGATCGCATTCCTCCATTCAGCTCCGTTGGTGCGATTTTTGTTGACTCGTCGACACGTCTTATCGAGCCTGCACAGTCGTAAAAAAAGATGTTAAGTATGTCAGTCAAAGTTATTCGTCGAAGTCATTCGACAAAAGATATTCCTTTTCTGCCGTGTTTCTTTCATAAAATTTCAATCACTAGAAAATTATTTCTTTCTACGTATTTTATACATCTTTATTGTGACTTCATTTAACAGAAAAATTCATTTAACAGAAAAAATTTTGTAAATTTATTTGAGAGAAGAATTTTATGTATATATTTTATGTATAAACTTTATTCTGTTCCAAATAATATTTTTATTAAACAGAGCCAATTTTAATAATAAAAAAACATTAATATGTAAGAAATGAATATTAATATTATTAAATATCAATTACGTTATAAAAATTTTTCCTTTTAATATTAAAGGCATAGAAATGAAAATCTCGTCAAAATTGTAACACTATTTTTGTTATAGTCAAATTACGTTGATTACACAGATTACAGATTTTAATATATTCAAAATTCTCTCTTTTTCTTGTCTGTCAGGACATTAAGTCAGACAAAATTTGTGTGTGCCTCGCAAATTGAGATGCAACGGTTGCGCTTTCGGGTCGACGAGGTCTGTTGATTTGTGTAAATCAAGATACAACACAATGGTTGCGAAAACACAAACGCATGTCCGGGCGTGTTTAAGCCCCCATTTTGCGATCTCGTAACTCTTCGAACAGGTTTTGTGTGACCTCGACTTCTCTTCTCGTTGGAATGCCTGCTTCTCTTCGTCTTTCCGTGCTACGATCCACCGCGCGGATCGGCGCATAGTGATGAATCTATATCGAAAGCACGTGATTAAAGAGAAAATCATCCTGATGTCGACGGTCGTGTTCGTGGTTTCTTCATCGTCGAATTACCTCATTAATTTACATCCGCCGATCGGCAATGGAATATTGATTGCAAATATGTAATCTGCATCTCGTAAGACAAAATAAATAATGAAGAGTAAAATCTTTGTATCGTATTAGAAATCGCTTTCTAATCCGTTGTATTTTTTTCCATCCATTTTATTTTTATCAGAGATTTAGATCTCACGTTTGAAGCACGTGAAAGAACAGTTTATATTTGCAAATTCGTGTGATGCGCAAGTATTATTATCCTCGACGTCGAGTTGCGAGGAAAAAAGTTGGAGCGTTCAAGAACAAAAAAGTTCTTTCTCAGATTAGAGACTAGCACCTTGGTACTATGATGAAAGAATTTCACAGTGATGCAACGATATCTGAGACGAGAGAATAGATGAATGGAGAAGGAGAGAATAATTGGTGGTGGGTGGGGTGAAGCTGTGAAAACAATAAAATATCAAACGGTCCCCGCGACACGGGACAAGGGCCCCGACACTTTGCGCGCGCTTTGTGACTTTCGAAATCTTATTAAATCACGACGTAGATATGCGCCATTACGAACGAACAATATTACCGCGAGAGTAAAGTCGATAAATTGCGGCACGGTGCATTTGCATATTTGCAAAAGTGACATACGCGACAGGCTAAAGGCCAGAAAGCCCGCACTTATAATTTCGCTCGATACGTGTTCTCATGCAACACGCGGAGTTATGTAATTTCTAACAACCCGGCAGTCGCGTTCTTTCCTGGCAGAGAGAGAGAGAGAGAGAGAGAGAGAACCTCGCAAGATTATTCACATAGAGCTTCTTAAGCCGCTCTCGCATGATAAATTCTCGATAACTGCCGCGTTGCATTTAATATACTAAAATCATTTATATTTGTATTATTGCACGAAGACAAGAGGAGGCTGCTTACCTATAAGAAACATTGAGGATTCATCTCATCAGCGAAAAAGTGTACTTCCGGATTTACGTAATCGCGAACGATTATTCTTTTGTCGACGTTAATTTCATTCTTATTCCGCAATTTCTCAACGTCGATGTTTTTCGCGCCGAGGTCGGAGCCGGCGGATAACGGTCATCGGTACCGGAGGACACTGACCCGATGAAAATCTCAGGTATACAAGAAAGAGAAACCGTTGGGAACGTGCCCCTTCGCAAACACCAAAGAAATAGATTTCACCGGCGATCGTTACAATCGATAATAAAAACATCAAGAAATTTCAACGAGATACGATCGATTCTAGCCTCTAGCAATGCGTATAAAGATTGCGTTACGATTTTGCCAGATCTGGAAAAATAATAATGCAAAGTTTTATTCTCGATACATAAAAAATAATTTGCGGACGCGCCACTTATTGAGTAACAGTACTTGAATGTCAAGCATTTTCTTATATATAACTATTTGAATTTTTGCCTTGCTATCGCAAAGTTACTCTACCTGCCGATCGATTTCGATCTAAAAGGGATAAAGATGTCGATCAGATTCAATCAATTCTCCCCCATTTTCTTAGCAATATCCGCTTCTCTTCAATTACTCACGCCCCGCTCTGTACTGAGTGAGAATACCTGATACTGATCAGTATCGGTAACATCCTCTTCTTTACAATCCTCTCCAGATCGGTCGCGTGTCTTCTTTCGCTTCGCAAGTGCGTACTGGTCAAAATTTCACTGACGTCAGGTCCGTCATTGTTCACATCAGAGCTCTTGTAGCCGGAGCGAGGTAAAATGCGCGATCGATTGCTTCTTCTAAGATATAGCTCGCGCACCAATATCCGATAAGCACAAACGACACAGCAGAGAAATATATGTACGCGAGTAGAGAAAAGAAGCGGTAGAATATAACGAACAAAGAAAAAGATCAGACCAATCGAAAACGAAGAAGAAGAAGAAGAAGAAGAAGAAGAAGAAGGAGTTATGCGGTATATATACACAGAGAAAGGAGGTAGAAGTACGACAGGAAAGGCTTTTGCGTAAAGTCGAGTGCGAGTGCGCGGATATTGAGAGGACTCCGAACCGGTTGCTCGAAGTGACGTGAGTGAACTGAAGCTACAAGCTGGCAGGTAAAGCCAGGTAAACCCCAGCCGACTGGTGGCACACACCAACACGCGGGAGAAGAGGAAGGTGGCCGGCTGGGTGGCTACGCCGCGCCGGCAAAGCCAGCCAGCCAGCCAGCCAGCCAGCCAGCCGTAGAGACAGTCAGCTCGGTCAGCCGACCTGGGGAGTCAGCCTGCGGCCCCAGGGGCCGCAGGAAAGACGCGCTGTTAGGACGGAGAGGGATCGTGGGATGCAGGATGGTTGCGCGGGCGACGGGGAAAAGATGAGAGGTAACAGGGAGCGGGAGGGTGTGGGGACCTCGCGGGGCCCGGAGGGAACGTTACCTTGTGGAGTTGTGGTGAGACAGAGGGAGAAAACTGAAAAGGTGGGAGCGGCAAGGAGAGACCTGGTGTGCCGCGCTGCGTGTGACTCAGCTCGGAATGAACGAATAGGCCAACAACACACAGCAAAGCGTGTGCGTCGTAAATGTTGTATATACACGTACACAGTGATCCAGAAGAGCCGTCACTTTTTCCGATATCTCGTCACCGTAGTGCTAAAGTCCGATTGGAAGTCCTGCGTCTACGTCCTGCGTTAAATTAATAAAGTAATTCTTAGCGATTTGGACTTATGCAACGTACTCAGAGAGAGGAGTACGTTGACTCTCGATTGAGCTGTAACAACCGTGCGTTTATAACAACGATGCGGAACAAGCATTGTCTCAATGATGATAATGGTTTTCTTCAAACAGGATGCGCGCTATTCCTAGATGTACATATAAAGTTGTTCTGGATAGGATGCTTTTTCAAACGTGTTTAGGAAAGAAATAGGGATGACTCTCGATTCCAAAGGCGACCGGATACAGTTTAATGCCGTTCACAGTTATATTAATATTACGGGCAAATGATGATTTTATACGCGCGCCAAATCATAATACGTGGTTTACACGCTGATTATATGTATGCGTCGTGGGAATAAGTTTTCACGGTTTATTTAATAACGTTCACGCTGCGCAAGTTTATGTTTGCACGGGCAATAAAATTCCCGACCGCGCGATTGCGGCAGAGACGGACTTATTTTTTCTACAAATCAAGACTCGCAGGAAATGAACAATAGTTGTCGGTGATACACACCGCTCTGAGAAGAGAGCACATCCTTTTTATTACACACCACTACCTTCATGTATTGCAATCTTTTAAGAGCAAACGAACACATGAGAAAAATGCCCGACGATGCGATCCGAGGCGGAACGGATGACGGATCTCGAATTCTCGGTCAAAGTGCTTGATCAGGCGTAATTGGGCAAAAATCGCTCGGCCATCAGGTCAACGAAACTGACCACCCGGTATATCGGATACTAACTATACCTGAATCCAACAGAGCGTGACTTTTCACGTGTAGTTGCATCGGAGTGGGGCCCGTGATCGTATCCTAGTGTAGAGCAAGATAGACTTTGATAGAATTTACACGGCAGCTTCTGCGAGTCAAGAACCTCTACGAATTATACCAGAACTATAATGAACACGAATTACAATAGGTAATCTTTTCTTTTTTTTTCTTGTCCTTCTAAGCACAATTATTTAATTAGCTACATCTATTTGGCAAAGGGACAAATGCTCAACTATCGTCCCACGAACATGGTGATTATTATTTCATTCAAAAGGATCATCGTTAAACGTCGTTAATGTAACGTTACATTGTCTTCTCCATTCTTCAGTCGAACAAAATCAAAACGCGGCCGGGTCCGTTTTTTATGAATTTTGCTATATTTATACTGACAATAACATTATTTCGGTAATTACTGTAATTTAAATTCCTTGATGACATAAGCGCAATATTCTAAAGATAATATAAAAAGTACAGCGAATAATCGCAAATATTTTCCGGACAATCATTATAAAAGATAATATTAACAAAGAATATACAACAAAATTCTTCAATTTAAAAATTACACAATATATTTCATATGACAGTTTTTATTTTTGTGTATTAAGTGGATAATAGAAGTGAACGTAGCTTTAGCGATAGTCTTTTGTGTAATTCTCTAAACATTCGAAATAAAATATGCAATTGTAATTAGATAATTAATATAAGATTGTATACGAGGGTAGTTTGAAAAGTTCTCGCCTGGTACAGAAATGACGCCACAAATATCAAACTGATTTTTTGACTTGTGACATCACATTTCTGTAATACTTTACAATCTTCCCGATAGTACAATTCATTTAAGTGTAATAAATACCTGCTGCTTCTGATTTTACCAAGTATTTGATAATATTCTTATTGTATTCGAGCAGTGTATTTCGCATCAGCGTTTTCTTCCTTCTCATATCCTCCGAGAGCGTCTCCTCGTCTAACGTCTATTGGTGTACCATGGTTCTTCTGAATTACCGTGACCATCGCACGGCGCAACTAGTCTATGTGCAAGAGGAGAAATGCAGCTGATGCGCACGGCTGAGTCCTGAGGTCAGCGACTCGTCGGTAGAGTTAGTGGAGCGCTTAGGCTCGCTTCAGGGATTTTATGAATTGGTATATGGGGAGCGTTGAAGAGAAAGGTGGGACGAGAGGGGAAAAATAGCAAGGAAGATAGAGAGAGAAAAATTAAAAAGTGCTTCTATCTTTCTCTTGCTGACTGAACGAAAAGAAGATATCAAATGCCTACCTCTTTGCTCCACGTCGCGATTCTCAGATTCACTAAAATTCCTTACCGTTCTTCTAAGATCTTGATTAAAATTTCCTTTATTTTTATTCTATCTTTTATATATCTTTCATCTATTATTTAATATAATGCATAATCGAAATATCACTGCATAAAAAAAAAGTATTATTAAATCATAATACACATTCTCAATAGCACCAACTAAACATTTATTCACGGTAAATGAATATTTACTTAATAAAAAAGTAACAGTTAAATTAAATTAATCTTTGTACTAAATAAATAAAATGTTTACATTTAGTAAATATTTAGTTATATTCAAACAATCATTCATTAAGACTTAATATATTTTCAGAGAATATGTTAAATATGTGCTAAAATCGAAAGTTTGTCTTCGATTCCGGTGACTTCGATGCCGATATGAAATAAAAAATAAATATAAAAAATATATTTATGTTGTACAAAAAATATTTTATGCTACATTTTCCTTATAATTATTTTCGACACCGCGAGTAAATAGAGATCATTTTATCTCTCATCAATCTATTTGTTCATTAAAATTTCGCTGTTATGTGCTAAACATAGAAGATGAAGATTGAGATTAACAAGGCGAGATCAATCAATCGTAAACAAAAATCAGTCGAACCAAGTTTGACAAGACAACCAGTTTGTATCACGATAGTAAAAAGAAATTGCTAATATTTGCGCATCGTGTTCCGCGGCTAGTTTCTGCGTTCCTCCCACTTTGTAGAATCGTTCATGGTGACCGATCTACGTGGTCGACTTCTTCATCATCCGTCTTCCTGGTCCCGCCGCCGCGCCGTCGCGTCGGTCTCTTCCTCTCGTCGAGTCTCGTCATCGGTAGCTGCCCGACACCGACAGAGTTGTGATTGTCCCTGCCGCGCGTTCCGTTCTCCCTTCTTCCTTTCTTCGCGCGAGGCCTCCCGCTTCGCTTCACGGTGTTCCGCTCGCGAGCTGTGGACTACGCAGGTGCATTAACCGGACATTCAGCACCGTAACGCTGATCTCGTGGACGAGAAAGAGAGAGCATCTAACCACTAGAGTCTGCCGCTGCCGAACAGATGGTTGGGACGCGAATTCCTTTGGCGCCCCGTTCTAACCGCGGCGCTTAAATCTAGACGCGCGAGCGTGCACCGTCGCGTCCTGTTGGGTAGTCGGGAAGAGGCGGTCGGCCGTCTCTTCGTCGAGGAATGCTATCCTCAATTTTTCTTCGAGATTGATAATCGTTGAGAAGAAGCCAAACGGGACGCGAAAGTCACATGTGAAAAAATTTATAAAGCACATTGAGAAGTATTCATTTCACTTATCTTTCGATAATGCAACAAATGTAATTAATCTTACAATCAATATAGAGTTTAAGAGATTCTAACTACGTACGTCTTGTCTCCCATATTTCATCAAAGCATTTTTCAGCTACATTTCAATCTGCGTTTCGTTACGTATTTCGCCTTTTGTATTTTCTTAGTATGATTTATTAGTATTTCGAGGCTTAGCAATTTTCTGAGTTTGTAAAAATCTATAGCTAGATATATAAATGTCTTAGTCCTGGTCCCATTCGAATAAACGTACGTTATTCCCATTCGTTCGCATTCGTTATTGCCGTAAGGGACTTTACGGATCATTATCGCGTTTGCCACGTTTCCATGAGAACAATCCAACAATACCGCCCACGTGAATTCTACACGAATTGGTGAGCAATGTATGCGCCACGTTCAAACGCTCCTTTCTAAGGTACCTTCGTTGAAGCCATCGCAATCGTAAGGCTACTTTTGACCATGACCTAAGATCAGCGTCGTTAGCAGCAAGCTTAAAGTTCCTACCATACATTCGTTTCCCTCTTAATACCATAAAGCGCTTCGAGCATATCGCCCACGCAAGACTCCGAGATCAGGAGAGTGGACCATCCGCTCAGTACTCGGATTTCGTACCTGCCTAACGACCTCTCTCACAACGCTTTATCTTGGATGAATGTAGTTTTAGATGATGATTATTTGCGCACTCGTTTATTTTTGGCTACTAACAAAGGCCAGACATCCCGTATCATGCAGATACAACTAAAAGACACGTAGAGACAACCAAAAGAATAACATAGATCAGTATAATATTACAATATTAAGTGAAAACACCAAGAAATGTTCGATACAAATGAATGAAAAGAGCTATATTTGATGTATAGATTAACTTAATTTCGATTTGACTTACTTTTTATATTTTTTTCTAATTCTTGGAACTAGAAAAAGATAAAAGTAAGTTAAACCGAGATTAAAGTTAATTTATATTGATAGAAACGAGCCTAATAATATTTTTTTAGTAATAATACTTTCGTATAAATTTTTACAGTTTCCAATTCATGCAAACTGTTCCATATTTACAATATTACTGCAATGTTTGCAATATTACTGAAATGATCTGTACTATATTAAAATTACTCGTGGTATTTAATCCATGTTTATATCAATACACACAGTGATTATTGTAATTTGACATTATGGTGTTAAATCCATATTCATATTTTTTAGAGTACAGAAATGTCTTTTATTTCGAGGAAAATAGTAGTACTATATGAAATAAATAAAATCTGTATAAAATTATCAGATCACTTGATCGCAGTCAAGAGTTCTTGTTATCTATTCTGTCATTTAACAGTTGCGATTATTCGTTTGATTCGTATTAGATCACGATAAGTAGCAATTCGAATTAAACAGAAACATTTAGTCGCTATCTAACTTTGTTAGATATGCGATGAACATTCGGGATAAATACGGAACTAGTTCTACCGCCAACGAAGCGGCTTTGGCGGTATGCCAAAGCAGGAAGCATAATGCACGAGGCGGCAAGTTACCACCAGGCTTCGACAGGTGCGAGCCGTAATCGGCGGACCACCGGCCCTGAATGACCGTATGTTTCTTAACGACGATGCGACTTTCGGTGATGTTATAAATAAATTTCGACGGAATAAAATCTGGAATCTCACCGATGGAGATTACGACAATGGAATACTCGGTAGACGCTTTTCATGAAATTGGTTTCATCTACAAGAGTGAAAAAGAAAATTCTCAAATACGGAAGCTTTGTGCTCAGTAGCAATATTGAATTTATAAAAGTCGAATAACACGTGTGAAAGAGACGTGCTTGATGACGTTGATATCACGAGTCATCCTTATTAAATGCATGTAAAAGAGATTAATGTCAGTATTCATAGTATTTATTTTAAAACTGTCTTAAGTAATATCTTAAGACGTTAATATGGCTATTTGATTGGGTCATGACATCTTAAAATTGTATTCAGAATAGCCTCAAATATAAGAATCGACTATGAGTATCTCAGGTAATTTAACGAGTAGTTTTAGACATATAATCAATTAGATGTCAGATATATGTCTTTACAAAATAAATGTATAGTGAATACATATGTGACATAAATGTCTCCACTACAGGTTTCGCTGATGTGATAGATGCTTTGAGAAAAATTTTTACGATGTAGTTTTCACCTGGATCACGTTTATGACGAGCACCGTTATAACAAACTCGGCTGATCCGCCCTGCTTTTATCCATGTCCCGCACTGTATTAACCACTAAGACCATCATGTGGGTACTGATAGTATTCATAAAAGGTGGCAAAAAACGTAAATCTTTTCCCCTCCTCGTCTCCCTCCTCTACCTATGGACTATGTAACGTGTCGCTAGGATATCAGCTGCAAAATGATTTGGCTCTTCTTGTGGTTGCGACTGATACACGGCACCACTACAATTTTTTATTTTGAAAAACAAATAGGAACGGACTTGTAACGTTTCGACCGTAACGAGTTAACTAACCTGAGTTGAATTAATGATATTATATGCTCTACTGTAAAGTTACATACTGCTAACGTTACATGTTCTTACCAATAGTAGAGCATGCAACATCATTAATCCAAGACCTAGATCGGTACAAAGCCGCTACCTATTAAAAATGCTATTAGTGTAGTACGTGTTTTTTTACCAGGTAAAACTGCGACATTATACGGTCAGTAAAGTATGTATTAAGATCTATTGCTGTGTACGACAGAAATAACGTACGAAAAGGAAGAAAAGCGGAGATACAACTTGTCTTTGCGAGTTCATGTCACTTCACTCGTTATCCCTGACAGATATTACATGAAAAACTGGTTTTTCTGACTCACACGAGAAGAGCAAGACCGCTATCTCGCATCTAACACTATGCAGCGTATGTTACCGAAAACATCCTGGAACTTGTAACGTTACGAAGTCATGTCGTAAAATTGTGACCTCAGTTCCAAATCTTTTAACCGCCGTCTTTTACCGTGGCAAATAAAAACTCTAAGACCGCACTGTTAAATTAGTATGATGATAAATGTTCTAAATCCTAAACGCTTTATTGTGAAACTTTAGCAGTCTAATGTAGCGATGAAAAGCAAATCTATAGTAGCATTTTATGGTGGGCTTGAAACGATTTTAGTACTGTAAACTGTAAAGATACCTATTTCTTTTACTTATCAGAATAAATAAATGAGCGATGCTTCTCTTCGAGTTCTTCGCGAAATATTTTTCTTATGAGTATCTACGTGACGGTTACCACCGTGGCTCACCCCTGTGAAAATAACATTTCCGCCGCATTATGGATTCCTCTTTGTCGACTCTACGGGCTGACGGAAGTCGGTTATCGTGTGCTGGTTCCTGGCCCTGACCCTACGCGCGCTGTATTCTGTCCCCCTTTCGAATACACGCGATAAACATACCGTACACCATCACGAAGTTATCGCAACTTTGATAGATGACCTTTTATTTTAAATTAATATATTATGTGAAAATTCCTTATTAAGCTTTTCCTTATTAATTATATTAGTATAAATTATATTGTTACAAAATTTCTATTCTTATTATAATATGTTAACAAATTCCTTTTTTTAGAATTTTTCTTGAAATCTTTCTTCCTAAATTTATGATATATAAAGCAAGAATTTATTATTTTTGGAATAGCAATAAGTTATGTAGTTTTTTTTATTTTATATTGACTTATTAATATTATCGAAATAATTATAAGGAATTACGCATAGTATATTTTGACATCAATGTTTTGTGTGATCGTCATTCGATAGTCGATGGTATAACTAACTCAACAAGAACCTTTGTGTAACAGGTGTTGGATGATGGCGCGCTGCTCGGCTCGCTTCAACAGTTACGGCTTACAGTGCCGGTGGTTCGAAGGCAACAAACTGTTTCGCAGGTGAAGTCTGCAGCTGTAGGTGGGGAAGATAAGCGGGAGAAATCGTTTTATTTTGACACCAAATCCATCCATCCCTTTGCTGAAATTATATATTTTATAAAAAAGCTTCTTTGATAACAAATTTGCAAAATAAAAATTACATATTACATACAATTTTATGTACAATAAACAATAAAAAAGGAATTGAAAAAGATTTGTTATAATTAATGTAATATTGATTACATTAATTATAATAAATCTTTATCGTACAACATTCCGATATCTCATTCTCGTAAAATCCGATCTTGAAGGTGTTTTTCAATTAGCGCTTTTTCCCTCGTTTTTAACATCGTCGACTTTTTGTCTATTCACGCTTTAATAATCACCAGTACCGCCTCTTACAAATAACGCCTTAGGTCACGGCATATCTTAATCTTGTCAGTAAACGGGCTCTTCTTCCCCCTCCCTCCCCCCCCTCTCTCTCTCTCTCTCTCTCTCCCAAGCCCTTCGATTGATGATTCTAGAGATACATGCCGATAATACTTACAACTGCGTTGAACTAATCTAAAGCCAGTTTGACTGGCCTCTCTTAGCTGCTTTTTCCCTCGATGGCGGGGGTTAAAGAAGGACTTTGGGTATGGTCAATGCGATGTTGCAAATGCTTTGAAGCGTTTTTTAATTGGTCAGTTTGTAAAATTCTTTCTTCTACTATAATTAGTCCATCAAAAGCATTTGTAGCGAGACTTTAACCTTTGTATTATGATATTGTACGTTCTTAGATTTCAAAGATTGATAGCGCTATTGCGTAGCAATAATTTTAAACTGATAGATGCCGTAAGTGTCATGTCAGTGCGAGCATGCAATTCGCGCACGAGAATTCGCGAAGGAGATTTTAATGTCCGGATAGTTTCAATTTCACCGCGATCAAATTCCACTTGTGTCAAAATCCTTGTTTTTGTATACTGGAGATATATATATATATATATATATATTTCTAAAATATTGTATATAAGGCATCTTTCTCTCTTCACATATAATCCGTGCGGCTATGTGCACAATGATCGTGCTCTCCATTATTTTCTTCCAGTTCAGAGCACCGGTGTTTTTCCTGAGCTGCATCAGCGTTCATTCTACGAGTGCAATATCCTATAATTATATGCGATCAACATTGTAAGACAATTTACATGAAGAAAGATTCGGTCGACGTGGTTAGCGTGCGAGCGCCAAGGAAGACGCGGTCGCGCGCATTCTCGTTTAATATCACGTCGGTTTATTAACCGGCAATGGCGAATTTAAGTCGTGGAAAAAAAAGCGGTGTGCACACGTTAATGGGAGTCCGCGGAACCTAAGTATTTTCTAATTCAGTGCGCGGAACCGCGAGCCATCGTGGCGAATCATCGCGAGAGAAACTTAGCGGAAACCGCTACGCGCGTATCTCGCTACGCGGTAAAAGGCGATGCGATGAGCGATTACCTGTGACGGTCGACGAGGATCCGACGAAAAACGCTCGCGCGTAGCAGCGGAACATGGAACGCGACCGTCATTTGGCCGCGCCGATAATCGGCGCCGCCGCGGCCGTCTCATCGCGCGTAACGACAACGATCGACGCGCGTCTGATTATCCAATATCCATCCGCGCGTGATTCGTGTATGTAACCAGTAACCACATATGCGCTCGCTCGTTTGCGGCTGCGTTTCGCTCTGTTCAGCGTTCGTACTTCGTAGCGCGGGCAACGAAGCGCGCACGCGATTTTTCCACGCGTCCGCGGCTCCTACTCGCCGCGCCGCGCCGCGCCGGCAAAAAGGTCAGCGTACCACGGCGTCCGTGCGGCTCGGTGGGTTGTTCGCCGAACGTTAGAACATACATCGCGTGTGATGTGTGCACGACAGATAAGTGGTACCTGCGCAACGCACGCTGTGTCGTGTCGTGTCGTGTCGTGCCGAGCCGAGTTGCGAGCAACGGACGATCGGAGCCGCGCGTGAAACGCGCACAAAAGTGGAAACGTCGCGACGCGACGCGACGCGGCGGATTGGCAAGAGAGCTTGTCTACCTGCCGACGACCGAGTTCGCTCTTCGCTGCCGGAGACACGGCTGGCCGCCTGCGGCTTCGCTCTGCCGCTTTTCGCATCTCTCCTTTTCTCCGCGAGAGAGGTGCTCGTCCCTCTTTACTTCGAAGCCGCGCGGCATCGCTCCGCTGGAAGACTTTGCAACCCTTCTTGCCCGCCCCGCCCGCGCCACGCTGAGGTGGTAGCGCGTTCTCGCCGCAGGTGTATATCTACAGGGTGTCCCCGAAGTATGAGGGAAACAAGAAATATCTGTCTTTAATATTTACTCTGACGTTAAAGGGATGCTGAAGCGACGGCCGAATTTGATATTCGATAAAAGAAATTCTTAATTTCGAAGTAAAACATTACGTACTTTTCTTGCTTTGCTATCCCAGACAACATAATTTAAAATCGAGACATTAAACGTCTTAAAGACATCTTTTAGAGATCTTTAAGACAATTTCTTAAAATTTGTCTAAAAGACTTTTTTTTTTAGACATCTTTAAGACGTTCCATGTCCCCATTTTGGACTTGTATTATCTAGGATATTCTATATATTGCATGAATGTTAGGTTATGTACACTGAGATAGTACTTTTTCATTTACTTTTTTTATAAGCTTCAAAATTATATATATTTTTAAGGTCTCATTATATTCTTTACATTGTTAAAATGTGGGAAACTATTTTTTGTTTTGAATATACTTGAAATCATTTATATTATGTGAAGAAATAATCTATTTGATAATAAAAAACTATAGTTTATAGTTTTTTTGTTTTTCAGATTTGTTATTCCCCATAATTATTTGCGTTTTTTCTTTTATCCAGAAGAAGCATTTTTCTTTTCTTATATAAGAAAAACGGAAAAAAAAACAGAAAAATATGAAATGCATATTTCGTCGGTATTACAGGCGACGCCAGCATCCCTTGAATATTACGAGTCATATTTTGTTCAAGTTTTACTGTTAAATACAGCAAATTATACGTATAAATTATAAGATAAATGTGGCGGCGACTGAGAAGTTAGCGTGTCGTTTATAATATTACGAGCCGATAAATCATCTGTTGCAATTCACAACAGATGGCTGCATATAATTTTATACTGACAGATTAGGAAAGGCCGCCAGTCTCTCGCGTTACGATGGTTGAGGTCGAACTAATTAAGCAGTAACTCGAGGGCGATGATTCGTGAGCTTCGCTTATACTAGCTTAATTACGAGATATACGATGATCCGTTATTTGCGGTCGTAGATCGACTCAGATAGGACAGAACTTTTGTGTGCAAGTGTCCCGAGCCCGTTATACGCGTTACATCGCTCATTGAGCGACTAATAAAAATAAGATATTTCTAAAGAATAATAGCATTCATGCGCGCTCGACACGTTTGAAAATCTCAATGCGGCTTTGATTAACGTGTCTAAAGTAGGTACATAAAATCGTGGAACATAAGTAGCAAAGAAGTTACCTAACAAGCCTATTAGAAATTGATAAAATTGACGAGTATAAAATTAGCTTCATTTAATACGAAACTCTAAAGATGTTAGGTATTAATTTAATTTCACAAATTTCAATTTTATAAGTTAATTGTATAAATTTCAGTTACCATATTTATATATAAATATATTCAGTAATTGAAGTTTATATTATAAAATTAAATTAATAACATATCTTTAGAGAGTCCGCGTTTTACAAAATATATTTGCGTAAAAGAGATAAATCTCATCAGCCGCGATTCAATCGAAAATAGTGATGAAGAGTGACGCGTGTGATATCTTTTATAAACTGAATGATGCTACCGTTTGAGCGATGAATCGCAAATTTCGCGCATCACCCGGTAGAAGATCAAGCTGAGTGCTCTTGAGATTTGCCCTGACGAGAGCATCGCGCGCGGCATGAACGAGAACGAGCGAGGCTCACTCTTGCAGAGTGCCGCTGTTAGCGCATCGCACTATGACTAATTACGTGCTCGCCCCACCGATATATTCGCTATACCCTGTAAACGCCAGTACCGCGAGTCATTGTTCCTTTCCACATCTCTGCGCGATCCCTTTCCGCTCTTCACTTCTTCTCTTTCTCTCTTTCACTCTTTTCGAACGTCTTTCCCTCTTTCTTCCACTTCTTCTGTTTCACGCGTAGCTACCCGGAGGAATCGAAGCTACGCACGCGATAGCTCGTGCCTCGAGCACGGTCCTATCACGACATACTTCTTTCCAGGGGCGGATTTGGAAAAATTCTCACGAGTTTTTCTCTATTTCTCATTGAGAAATCTCTATCTTAACTCTTAAACGTCACACTATACGTTCTGTCAGGAACAATACATTGACAATAAGTATGATGTAAAAATATCGCATACAAATAAATATATCATTACACATTTTTTTCTACTTGCACACTATGGATATTATTATTATTATTATTATTATGGATGTTTAGTTATACTTATTTTTAAAATATTGGAATAAAAAAAATTTACAGATTGTTTTTATACATATTTGTTCGAAGACTTATGACAAAATCTGGAGTCGCGCGATTCATTGAAACAATCTAAAGTTATAAAGATTTTAACTTGCAATGAATTTATTCTTTCCTCTCCGGTAATTTTTATGGAAAATGTGAATCATTATATTCATTGTTAAATATAATGATAACGAATAAATGTATGTTCCTTTATTAATACAAAAGTTGTAATATACGTAAGGTAAAATCAAAAGCTGGGTCTGTTATACTCAGAGAGACGTTTTAAGTTAGACAATGGTTACTACATTTTATAATAAGTCAAAGAGTTTTTGTTATCACAGCGAATGAATGTATATTGGAAGAAGATAATTGAAACATGTTACAGCGAATCGAATTAAATTTCACACTATTCTTATGATTGCTATCTTAATAAAAATATGTTAATAATATTAGATATATATTTTACAAAAAATACTCTTTGGCGGTATTCATAGTCAGATCTTATATTCAAGACCGTCTTAAGTACAGTCTTAAGAAGTCACGAACCAATCAGAAAGCCATATTAGCGTCTTAAGACAGTCTTGAAATAAGAACGGACTATAAGTACCACCCTTTATGTAAAAAAAAAGACACAAAAACATTAAACATTTTTGTCAAGATATATAGTAAAACTGTTTTATTTTGTTTCTAAAAAACATTTTATCATGTATAACCATTTTATTATGTATTTACAATAACATAAATTTGTTTAACGATATAATAAACGATGATAATAAATCGACAATGTTATCTCGAGTTAAACCTGTCAAAATAAATACGTTGAATTGAGTGTTGCTTTGAGGATTTTACGACCAATCGTAACGCACAAATGGAATCTCATTTGATACTTTTAAAAATATGTAACGCGATCGTAAATGCAATCAAGTGGGCGTCGATATATACATTTTTAACTAATCCAAGTCCGTCCCTGATCCTCGACGTTAGTATCTTCTCGCCTTCGTGATTTAAAAGGAAATAATTTACCGTTTCCGGCAACATGGCTCAGAAAACCGTGTCGTTCAAAGAAAGGCTGCTTTGGCCGCACGCGTATATATGGCGTTGGATTTCATTGGCTGCTGATAACGCATCAATGATCATGTTGCTGTCTGAAGATTTGCCACTTCAGCAAACCACGGATCACCGTAGAAAAACACAGCAAATAATTGGACATCGTCATGGACAAGCAGTTTAGCCAGAAGAATAAAAAATATTTGTGAGAGAAAATGATCATTAGAAATTGTTCGAAAATAAAAAAGATCTTTTTCGAAAAATGCAAGAGAGCAGAAGTCAATATTTAACTGCTTAGCGTGCTAGATTTTGCGATCTTCTTCTCAGTCGTGATTATGACAACATGAATTTAAATATTAACAATAATTTTTTTGAAAGAAATAAATATTTGATAAACTTTATTTATTATAACGCGGATGGTAATTGTATAATACTAATTGCAGAGTTAATCTCTATGAGAGATATTTTAATAGTTAATTTTCGGACAAAGGCGTAGAATATAAAATATGAGAAGTATACAAACAAAGGATTGCGTCCTGAATTAGCGTGCAACGCGCGATTTTTTTATTTATAATACAGTACACAATACACAATTCAGAAATAATAGAACTGTTTTGTTGCATAAGGATAAAATTGTAAAAAAACTATTATATAAAAGTCTTAATAATAATAAAAAAAAAATTTACATTATAAATTTTTGCCGAATCTATTGCAATCGCTTATTCAATTCTTTGTTTGTTTCTGCCTCCAGCGCGACTCTCATTTATCTTGTAAATCTTAGATCTTATTAAATGTAAAAGGCGTTTCGGAAAGTCTCATTATCGTGTAGTACATTATCATGATAATAATAAGCAATTATTTTTATTTCTCTAACTTTCCCGCGCGATCTCTCTCGGCGGTCACAAAGCGATGATTAGTTTCTCCGAAAGCGCATCTGCATCTAATCTCACAGTTCGCACGTACTTATGCGTTAGTTGCTATTGTTTCGAACGACACTGTCGGCGAATCTTTCCACGAATAGACAATATTCCGGTAGGTTGGCAGTAAAGTCTTAAGAGACACGGAAGGTAGGAGTACATCCTGTGTCGTAGGACCCCCTTTCATGCTCCGCTGCTTTTACTCCGTAACGCTGATTTCCTAAGTTCCCTTTCTCGCTACGGTGTACTGACTTCGGTTAAAGAAAAAAAAATCGTCATCTGTTTCATGCTGACTGGGTTGACGATGGACTCTCCGTTAATTAAAGTATCTTGATCGTATTCCTTTGCCGGCGGCATCGATTTTCTCACGGATCTGTGCTCTACTTAATCTTCCTCTACTATTTTCAAAAGCACGTGCCAAGAAGCGCAAGACATGTTTACTGTTTCTCTTGTATTATTTTCTTTCGAGTTTTCTTCCGAGTCGTTTTCCGTTATTCCTTTTAACCTATTTTGTTTTTTTTATGTTTCTCAAGAATTTGTACTGTTATTAATTTATTATTGTCTACGTCAATTTTTTATCTTATTATATTTATTAAAATTATAGATTTATTAGAGTAAATTAAAAATAATTTTATTACAAAGATATTTTAAATTATCATTATTTTGTCATATTTTATTGACTATTTAAACTATTTTTCTATAATGTAGATTTCCAAGCGATTTTAAAAACATCCAAAGGACGTCCTTACGACTTCTTAATGTTTTTAAGAATGTTCCTAAATTGTCTTTCTGATAAACAGTATATGGATTATTAAGTGATTTCAAGTTATAATGATAAGAAATTTTCAATAATTTATAACAATATTTAAAAAAATATTAAAAAATATTGGATCGAATGCTGCGCAAGAATATTGTGACATAATAAATTTAATAGATATTATTATATAAAATATTATTTTGTGTATATATAAATTGTCGGTAATTCAGTAGATAAGTCGATAGATTATCAGCAGTAGGATAATTCCTGTGAAATTCATTATTGAAAGTTCCAGCTGCTGATAATGAAGACAACGAACTTGACAGCTTGGATATGATCACTTCATATAACAGTTGTGATTCAGTTTGAGCCAATTTTGAAACAGATGGCAAACCTTGTCCGTTTATTATAATAATTTATCGATTTTAATATATTTTATATTTATAAATTATACATCTATATTAGCAAATTAAATAATTTTATCATAAAATATTTCCAATTATTATTGTTTCTTTATTGGTTGTTTTATAAGTAATTTCGTGAATTTATAAATGATTAAGTGATTATGAATCTTAACTTTTTATTTTCAAATTTTTGTTTGCTATAAAATAAGTTTTCAATTCGATAACTTTTATTTCTCTCATTTTTCTATATTTAATTCTCTATCATTTTGGTTGAAAGTTTACATTAAAATAATAATTATATTTTATACAAAATACTGTACAAACATAAATTACAAGAATTTTTATTAATTGAGTTCTAATCGTAAGTAGAACAAATTAATCTATAAAGATATTAAAAACAATATTACAAAGAGCACCACTATGCAAGGTTACATGTGCGAAACAATAAATAGATTTATTATATAAATCTATTTTATATTTATATTAATCTATTTTATATTTTATATTTATTATATAAATATAAAAAGAACAATTTCAAAATATATTATAAATATTTCAGTCTTAATCAGATCATCTTCAGTATACATATAATAAATAAATTAATTTAACAAGATGTATGTAATTGACAGATTAATTCAAACAATTAGATTGACAGATTAATTCAAAAATATTATCGCAATTAGATTGACGTCTGTCCGAAACGTTCACATAAGACCTTGCGTAGTGGTGTATGCTCTTTGTAATATTGTTTTTAAATTTTAGCTTAAGAAAGATATTAATTCCAAAAAAATTGCGATTTATGACATTTAACACATTATATTTCATTAAAATGTAAATATTCAGTAAAGAATTAAAATGAATTTGCTATACATTCCTTATCCCGAAGTCTACGTCAGTAACTTGCGGAATGCGTTTCGTGCGGCTGATTTCCGAGGCGAGCTTGTCTGAGTCACGAAGGGCGAACGGCAAATTAAATTGTGACGACGAAAGGTAATTAACGAGAAAAAGACAAAAGGGCATAGTGGAGGCACAAGAACCAGAAACGTTACGACTTAACGAGCTGCTTTATCTTAGCTAAGGCAAAACCAGAAAATCGTTACAAAAGATGCTATCTTAGATAGTCGCGCGGTTTAATTAAACGTAAAATGTTGCTCTGCGTAGATACTCTTATCGGATTTGCCGCTATTTTGCTACTTAATTGTAATTATAAATTTTGCATTATCTTTTCAGCAGCAATTAATTGTCTCGCAATATGCCGCTAGCCCGAATATTCTCGGACCGTTAATTATACAATGAATATATTATAATAATTTACTATTATTATATATCACGTAATATTTGATTATTTTTAATATTCTACGTTGTTTCATTATTTTTATTAAGTATATTGGTATTTTTATTGTATTAAGTATATTATTAAGAATAAAAGTTCGTACAAACTTCAAAATTCAAACAAATAAAACTTTAACTTCATTAAAAATAAATAATTTCAATTAAAAAAAGAGTTTTAAACTCAAAATTTCTACTTTCGAAAGATCACTATGTATTTTGATATCATTATGTATTTTACATATAGAAAAATTGAGCTAGATAAAATAAGAAATTTTTTTCTCGCTTTGTGAGCCTAGCGTGTGTCTGAAAGAAAAACATTCAAATATTTTCGACGTGAAAGTTTAAAGTTTTCTTTATAAAATTGTTTTTTTTATGTTTCTGAGATTTTTTGTTACTGAGTTATCGTAGATTAAATAAAGGAATATTTTGACTTATAAGTTCGAATCATAATTGTTATACATATAACGATGCACTCCCCAAATTACAATTGACCAACAATTACTATCGATCAATAGTTTCTTCCTTTATTTAATCCGCAATAATTTACTTAGTAATAAAATATTTCAGAAATTTAAAAAAAAAACGATTTTACCATCGGCTCCCAACCATATTTTTTTGTAATGGTTCTATAACTGCATTCAACATTAGCAATCATTTTACGTTCCTATTTACGTTTTTGGAAGAGACAAACATCAATTAAATTTAGGGCACATCATAGACGACAATTAAGGCACATTCGTGAGGGGATATGAGTGTGTTAATTATTTATATATCTCCAAAGTGTTTCCACGAATTTGATGGTAGGTACTAATTATCTCTGATCTTCCGATGAGGTTAACAGTCGATGTTGCTTAATAGGAGACGGCGTTAATTAATTAAGCGTTCAATTACGCTTGTGAGAGTTCCGGGGAGAACCGGGGAGAGTTCAAAGATGTCGAGTAAACGTTGTGCAGTCACTAGCTTGAGACGCTTGTTTGTACAAAGAGAACTCGCGATTCCGAGTGTCATGGGCTTGACAAACGCCAGAGAGACGTCGCGTCGGCGTTTTGCAAAAGCGCAGGAGTAACACAAGCGTCGCCCACACGCTTTGGCATTACGCGATATGGCTACTCAACCTAGCTAGTATGCGAATCGGGCACATGTAGCATACCTGATACAGGCATCCAATATCGCGTATATCCCGATCGCATATAGATGGCCGCGTTTTATGGAATGGCCTTCATAAAATTCTTCGCGTTAATAACGTGCGGCCAATAGACAACTCTCGAAGTTTTATAAACGCAAACGAGAGGTCTCTCGTCCGGCTCTTCAATTCTGCGGCCTGGTAAATTGCTTTTTTGATATTGCCAATAAACAAGATAGAAACGTACGATAAATATGATGTATTTTCCAGATTTCATTGTATTTCAATACAAATCGGTAAACAGGAACGATGTCGTAAATTAAATATCGCTCTCTACGTGAATGTATTTTGACCGATCGAATATGTAGGCTCTCTGACGAAGTCATACGATTATTCGGGAATTCTGGGTAGATACATATGAAATGTTTGCTTGTACAAAGGGACCTTACACTCCGAGGGCCACATGCCATATTTTTCTCGGAGCTCTATATTTCTGACATACACTGGGGAGGATCTTCCTTGCCAACTGGAGAAATGACGGAGTCGCACACGTGCTCTGAGATCATATGCAACTCGTAAAACAGTCAACTTGCTGATTAATAATATCTACTTATTGGTCCAATTTGGAGAAGCACAAATATATATTTTCTAATTCAGTGTCACAAATGTAGACAATCAGTTTTTAATACACACATAAATAATTGTGTTAAATTGTTTTTACTTTTGTTCAGCAAATAAATGTACGCGCAGTCCCCATTCAATTTCTCGATGTGATCTCAATAAAAACAAACTAGACGGTCGATATTAGTTTTATTCCGGCACGGTTGAACGGTCACCAAAGAAATCCATTAATCGCACCGTTTTAAGCGGCAGCTGCAGCCACAGAGAATTCTCTCTCTCTCTCTCTCTCTCTCTCTCTCTCTCGATTCGATTCTATTTCTCTTTTTCTCTTCAAATCATTCTACAAAATGTCTCTTTGTCGAGTCTGCGATTCGAAGAACTCACAGCGACGTGCCGCAATGGTCCGACTTTTTGAGAAGATGCTCGAAAAGAGACTCTTCTCCGCAAGCCGTTGATGTAAGCCGACAAGTATCCGGATCGCGGTACATATGGTATCGCGAGAGTACGAGCAAGAGAAGCGTGACTCTCGTGGGTACCGCGACTGATTTGAGTTAGCCACACGCCGAGCGAATCAATCACGTCGCATGCACTCGGCACACATGCTGTTAATGTGCGCGCGCTGGCATGGGGACCACCAGCCGATGTCGAGAGGAGAACACCAAGGGATTAGGGTGCGTGCTTCCGTTTTGAGGATAATTACTCGGCACATCTCTCTCTCTCTCTCTCTCTCTCTCTCTCTCTCTCTCTCGCTTGGATTTGTGATATCTCTCTATATCATAGGACGAAAGGCATGTCGTGATCGAGAAAAAAAGAAAGAAAAAGGAGAAGGCAACTCTGGAACTCTGGAGACTGGGAACGAGAAACGCGACAGGTTCGTTACCGGCCGAATACTCTCTCGACTCGACTAGAATTAGAGGAGGGTAATTGCCTCTCTGCGACTCGACGCGCGGCGACGCGGACGATGCTGAGCACCGAGCACTACGCGTTAACCTTTAACACCGCTCGTATTTCGCTTAGACGATAATATTACGAGAAGGGTTAGGCGCCGAGTTCCCATCAGCGTTTCTACCCTTATTAATTACACATGGGTTAAAGTGTTTGTGAGGTTTTGCATGAGCTTTTTGTAAGTTCTAATGTAACAAAAATTATCCGCAAACACATTTATATGCACAAAATAAATGTTCCAGAAAAAACCCTAACTTAATTTAATTCATTTTTAATTCAATTTATTCGATAATTTAATTTATTGACATTTTTTTTTAATCAAATATTTTTAATTAATTTTAAATTAAAATTTTAGACAAATTAAAACTTCAAAATGATGAATAATGTAAGTCGATAAGATATAATTAATCTTTTTTCCTAGCCGTAATTTATGACTACATTATTGAACCCCCGTAACCAGTGCCATTCTGACGCGTAAAAGCTCTGGCGGCTTATTGCACTGCGCTCTGCAATCTCTGACTCAATTGGCAGGTTCCGGTGTCGTTGTATGAATATCAGAGAATTTTTTCCGACACCGCGGACGTAGTACTAAATTAACATTTCTTACGATAAACGAATTTCCCCAGAGCCTTCGGTTGAATTAAATTTCCTGCCACTCTTTCGTTCGAAGGGAGCTCAGCTTGTAGAACTCTATTTCCCACACCTTGGTAGCTACCAGCCGGCAGTGCCACTAATGAGCTCGATTAGATAGAATTCCTTTTTACCGTGAAGTCTCCCTAAAGAATCTAGAGTGTTCTCCGTTGACTTTTTGATTAAAGACTTTGCACTCTGCGAACGATGGAACACATGCAAACCGAAAGGACTCAACGTTTTAGGAGGAGACACACGCACACATACATATACTATAAAAAAATATGGATGTGGAATCCTTAAATGCCTTTTTAGTAGATATAGTATATCTGACTTTTTTTCCAATTATTCTTCCACAACTTTTTTATTAATATAGGTATACGATATTTGCTTATTATTACCATTGTGTTCCTTAATGTCTGTCGTATCGATTGACAAAAATTGTTTACAAATGTTTATTTCTATGAAAGTATGTTATTACCAAACTTAATTCAATTGCTTATAACTTTCATAAAAATAAACATTGTAAACAAAATATAAATTATACAATATAATTACATTATATAATATATAATAATACAAATAATATAAATTATTCACGCAGGTTTTTAAGATGTTTATTTGCTTATTAGCCATCATTATTAAAATTGACAATCAATCTAATTTAAAATATAATATTTCTTTCATTTTGCGTTTCAAGCCTGACAAATTGAATCGCCATGCAGTTTATAAAAAATGTATTTGAAAAAATTTGTATTATTAAGCACTTTGTGACTGAAAATAGAATTATTTCTCTTAACTGATATTATAAATAATTTTTTTGGTGTTTATATTACCATCATGGGGTTTATATAATTGTCACTATGTTGGTATTAATATAAACACTAACATAATATGGATTCAGAGTCATGGTTATAAACTATGTTAAATCCACACCATGTTTATATCAATACCAACCATGGTAAGAATTGTATTTAACACCTATGATATTAAATTCACATCTATATCTTTTAGAGTGTATTAATAACGTATATGATAAAAAATCTTGCAAATATTATTTTTTAAAATAAAATAAATTCTCCTTTTTTTCAGTATAATTACTTGTACGTTATCCAAATTTTGTTTTTAACATAAATGCATTATGGATGTATTCTTTGATTCCCACGAGGAGATTCGCAGTGCGATATGATCTGATCACGATGCACGAGATCGTGAATGCATGCGTAATTATCGAACGACGCATGACGCGCGCCGTCTCTGGAGGATTAATTAACTCGTTTTGCCCGGCGGACACTGGCTCATTATGCGCGTCGAAGCCACGATTCGCGCGGCGTAATTTACGTGCATGATCAACGCGTATGAAAGCGATACGCTTGCTCGCGCGCGACCGAAGACGAAATAAGATACAAAATTAGATGGTACGGATAACGTAACAATCAAGTCACGAAATAGATATTTTCCAGGCATCCTTTGTGAATTCTTCAATCAATTCAGAATTGATTTATTTCTTAAAAAGGGTCAGTTTATCTTTGCTTTTCTAAACCAATATCTTATTGCGCGCGCGCGTTGATAAAATTACATTTCCTCCCTCGTTCCTGAATTTCATTTCTGTATTTCATTCTGTTCCGACCCTAAGTTCTCACCTGTCCCTCAAGCAGACAGCAATGTAAAAGGCAAGCGTGCTCATCGCGCGACCCGCATCTCCTGGTTCTTCGCTGTCACTCCCGCATCGTCGCATCGCGTCGTAGCGGATCGACATCATTTTTTATAGAGTCGTCTCGATCTTTTTACGTGAACTGCGGGTTCGAAAAGGGTCCTCTCTGGCGGATGGTTCACATAAATTTTCATTTCGAGAAGACGCACTATAATTTACGGTCCGTTTTTGGGAATGTAAGAAGTGAAATGCAGTAGTTCCAATTGAAAACGTACTCTAATCATCTCCAACCGCGCCACATACACATGACTTAGGTTCAGTTCCACCAATGTACCAGTCAATTTATTCCTTATCTTTTTCTAATTCTTAGAAAATTTAATTAAAAAAAGATAAATAGTAAGTTAAATCAAGATTAAAGTTAATCTTATATTGATGAATCGGGCCTCAGAGTGAATTAATTGTTCTCTTAATTTTGAAAGATATTGTATAATAATATGTGTAAATTAAGCAATGCGAAACAGTTCCACGCTCGCGACGATTATGCGGATCGCCCACCGTGAAACTTTTCTACCGCGCGCAATTACTCCAGCAAGCTTCGACTCGAGTCTCGAGTCTGTGCCGCGTAATTAACTCTTGACTCTTGACGAGCGGCCTGCGATAATACCGCTTCGCTGTAAAAGAGCTTAATTCGAGGAGTTGCATTCAAGTTTAAATTCGCGAGACGAGTGCGCGTTGCGTCGATATTTCCCGTGTGTAAAGTCCGCCTTAAGGGACAGCCACGCGTTATCATCCTGGGTAGTCGGGTCGAGGTGAGGGTGGGCTGCATAAATTCGGAGGCTGCAATTGGCGCTCGAATACTTTTACAATTCAAATTATGGAAATCCCGTGGGTGTACGCGCTAACCGGCGTAGCTGGCGACCGTCGCCATCGTCGCCGCGTGTACATCGAGAGCACGAGCGGATTTATTCCTCGGAACACCCGGAACACGGACCACGTTTGGCCGAGTTCAAGCCCTTCTCCTCGTTCTGCTCTTCTGTCTCTGTCTCTGAGACAGACTGGGGACCGATTAGGGTGAAGAGGGCGGGATCGAAGGGAGAGAGAAAGATATCCTCTCGCGCGCTCGGGATCCGCATATAGTGCTGCCGCACGATAAAGGGATATCCCGATTGCCGATTCTAATTCTATAATTCCACGCTTAAGCCCGACTTGCACACATCCCCACTACGCCTGTGTGCGTGCATGTACACAGTGCGTCTTGTAGCGCGCGTTTTATCTAAATCTGTGTCATGCGCGGCTCCACTTCATCCCCTTTAATGCTCGTTGCGAGTCGCAGTGCGCTCTTGCATGCAACCAAAGAGGTACTTAAAAAAAAAAAAAAAGAAAAAAACGACGGCCGGTTCTGAATGAAACGTATGTACTTGGGGTAGGATGGAAATTGTATTCAAGGAAAGAGAAAAAGAGGAGAGAAGGAGGCTATAGGATACTTCAACATTGGTACTTGTATTTCGAAAAAATGATGAAAAAAATAACGAAAAAACGATAACTGCCCATTGTCTAAAGAATCAACGGTTTTTCCATGCTGACGTTTAATTCATTCCGCACTTTATTGATGATTTCAAACTAATTTCATTTTATTTAAATGTTGACGATAAAAGATTTATAAATATTCATAAATATTAAAACATATAAATATATATCGCTGCGTCCCAGAAAAGTGACATCTCAAAATGAACTTTGTAATAGAGCATTTTTATAACAAACTGAACAAAATTTCAGTTAGTAAATGCAGTTTCAATAATTTTTTTTTCTATGTTATATTTTTAATTATAATGTATTATTAAAAAGTAATAAATAATAATTGGACAATAAGAATATTTAATTATTAATGACTCCTTTACTTGACAATTAGTAATAATAACAATATGAGAAGGGCTATAGAAGTCAGCGCTAGACCTTTAATTTGCGACGACTACCATATCATATTTTATTATATTGACGATGTTTTAAAGTATACGATTGCAGCAGTTATGCGATGAGTGGTTTTTATTGTCAAAAAGTATATTTTCAGATATACATTTTCTCAAGGCATTAGAATTAATTCTTGATAATATCAATTTAGTGGGACTCTCACGATCTTTCATCCACTCAGCTATGAAACTCTGTGGAAATAATAAGATAGGAAACAAGACCGTTTATGTTAAATAACATTACTTTAAAATCCGAAGCGCCACTATAGTCTGAGTATTGAGATGTTGAACTAATATATATATGTTCAAATAAATGAATTAATTTCAGAAATGATAATTACGTGCCGATATGGTTGTCGGCATTAAACGCAATTGATCTGAAATATTAATAATCCCTCCAAATTAAGCTTAAAAAACTTATTAATCCAAATTAATCTTAATAAACTTATTGCGAAAAATATTGTTATATATCTGTGGAAATACTAAGATGTCGAGGAAGGATGATACTCATTGCATATTTGTCTACAATTGATCGGTTTTTTTTACGATACGTGCGGAAGATTATATGTAATTATTAGTTTTATGCTGATAATGACTCAAAGTGAAGCTGAAACGTACATTTGTTAAATTAAATTGTTAAAAATTTGCGCAATTGAGATTTAGCGCTGACTCCTATATATAGCCCTTCTCATATTGTTATTATTTAATAATAATTTTAGTTATTTTAGTCTAAAGGCTTAGGACGCTCGTACGGAATGCAAGAGATTCAGGCTCGATTCCGAGCCAAGGTAATATTTTTCATAATAAGAATTAATTATTTACAGATTTTAATATTATTAAGATCGTTTCGAAGATGCAAATAAGCAATAAAAAATTTGTTAAATTGCTAGTCAATTTAACTCGTGATATTATTGCGGTACAGAGTTCGGTTTTATTTCAAATAAATTTATTTAAAATATATATTTTAAATAAAGAAAAAATTAAAAAGTTATTTGGTATTTATTATTTTATATAATTTCTTCTGATCTATTTCTTATTTAATATTTTGAATAAGTTTTTGGAACTTATTTTATATTTTTTATTTAAAATAAGTTGTATCAGTTTTTTATTGATTTTATATTTTTAATAATTTTTTGGAATTTATTTTATATTTTTTATTTTAAATAAATATATTGTTAGTTATGTTATCGACTTGTTGGAAAAAAAAGTGACGGTGCGTACTAAAGTTGGGTGGCGCGGTGCTTCCATTTACTTCTATTCTCGTGACTCGCGAATTAGCGGGAATATCTCGAATACACAAGTGTTTTGTTTTATTATTCTGTGCTTCAACATTCGGATGTTCTTATATCTTCTTATACTTCTTGAAGCAACTCGTCTATTCTATCCTTCGTTTAGTCATTTCTCGTTTGCGTTTATACATGTACGTTGTATGTAATCTTATTACTTTTTAATGTTTACATCCTTTAATTTTGAGGTTATTTACTTGTGCATAATTGGTCATAAGTAATGTGAACTGCTGAATAATGCCGGAAAACGAAAACGAACAAGTTTCAGAAGAGATTATTTTGAAAAAAATCTCTAAAAGTCTACCGATAATTTTAAATGGAAAGTTTTTTTTCCATAAAAAAGATCATTGACAACAATAACTTAATAGCAAAATGTGCAATATGTAATCGTGATATTAAACGGCGACTAGATTCTACGACAAATTTCTTCGTACTTTTTAAAGGTAACTATTAATTAATAATTAATATTTAATATAATTATAATAGTACCACTAATTGCAGTAACCGCATATTCCGATATTAGTATCCCGATATTAATATTGTAAATAATATTAATCAATAATTATTTATTTATTTTCATTTCAGTCTAAAGATCATTCTGATTCTTTCAAAGAATATAACTAATATAAAGAAGAAATCTACGTGCATCCAAAAAAAAGGCCTCTTATTGATGTGGAAAATTTTGAAAAAAAAAAAAAGAAATATTTTAAAGTTTCAGAATCCTTTAAACAAAATAATCAATTGTTGATAAACACACTTATTATAAAATTCACAGTCGAGACAATGTCTCCTCTGAGATCATACAGCATTTAAGAATCTCCTTAAAGGTATTAAAATTACAATCTATATTTAATATTTGATGTAAATAATTATATTTTCCATTTCTATTTTAACGAAATGATTCCATTGAATAATTTACTTTTGACGTAGAAATACTAGGAATAAAATGCAAAATACAATAACATGACTTCGAAAACTCTGAGGAATAAAATCTATAATATGCATTTAAAAATAGTGAACAATCTTACTGTAACTATTGTCAGATGCTGCATATGTGTGTTTATCTGTTGATATTTGGTCATGTGGACACCGCAGTTATCTTGACGTTACAGTGGGTATGTATAAAATATATTCACATATATTATGATTGTTATAATTTATTTTATAACTGTTATAAGCTTCTATTTCTTTTAATGTCACATATATAATATCAAATATATCATGTTATTCATATATCATGTTAATTCTAAATGGGAAATGCAAGCATTCTTAATTATATTTTGTATTATTACTTTACTTTGTATAATTATTTGTTAGTTTATTTTATTACATATCAATCCTATGTTACAAAATGTCAATGTTTTATTCGATCATTCAGGTCAGAATACTTGGAATTCGTAATCAGATCTTGTATCTTGAAATATAAGTAATATTTATTTTTATTATTGTTTTGAAATAATAGAATTAATAGAAATAACAGAAATATAATAGAAATAATAGAATTACAGAAAAAAGTCTTACTTTATGAGACTTGATTATGATTTTCAGCTTTAGATATTCAAAGAATATTGCAATTAATCAATTATTGTGTAATCTGCTACTAGAAATTTCATATTTACAGATAAATGAGCAACTGAAAAGGCAAAATGCTGTGCTGGCATGTAAAAGATTCAAGGGTAATCACACTCACGATAAAATCACTGAATTTGTGTTAAAAATCTGCAATGATTTTAAAATTGATCGGTCGAAAATACTAAAGATAGTTATGGATAATGCACGAAATGAGTAAAGCTTTTACTAATTTTGAATATTCAAATTCTTTATACTCTGTTGGCACAAATATAAGTAAGTTATCTTTGCAATTATGCCAATTATAGATTAGTTTTGTAATAGATAATAGAATAAATTTGCTTCAGTCTTACTATCAAAAAATGAAACATTTTATTTATTGTCTATTTATCTTATTGTTAGTCTATATCGTTATATTAATTATATGTTAAAAGCGAAAATTAATTAACTCACAATTAAAAATATTACTATTTAGTGCTTTATAATATTCAAAGAAGATTAAAAAGAAGATTAAAATACTTTTGATTTATTTAATCAACAAACTGTCCATTATATGTTTAGCTTCTACTAACAATTCAAGCACAAATCGAAATGATTCAAATTCAAATGACACTGATTCTAAAAACTCTGAAGATGAAGATGAAGAATGTCTCAAAATAATTGAAATTGATTTAAATGAAAGCATAATGAATAACGCTGTTGTATGTCATCAACGATGCGTTTCTTACAGTTTAATCTTATCGCTTTCACTGACGCTGCAGAAACATTTAAGGAGAAAAAAGGTAATAAAACTATCCGAATTTATCAATCTGCATTAGAGGAATGCAAAGCCATGGAACAGAACGTCAAGATCATCAAAATGCTCTGAAATTTACGAAAAGATTATTCAAAAAGCTCCAATGTCACCATGTGTTACTCGGTGGAATTCTACTTATGATTATTTTTTAAATTTAATGAAAGTTAAAATTAAGTTAAATAGAAGTAACCGAAGCATTTGTCTAATTTTAAAGCATTTGTCTAATTTTTCGACTGAACTCGAATTTTTAAACGAATATTTGCAATATCATCAGCCAATTGCTGAAGCTCTGGATAAGTTGCAAAGTGAAAATAACTTTTTTTACGGCGAATTAATTCCAGTTTTGCTAAGAACAATAGAAAACGTTCAAAAACTACAGAATATATCATTAAAATATACTTCCGGTCTTGTAAGCGTACTGTAATATGGAAAAAAGATTTAATAATTTTATACATTTTCAAATCGAAACCAACAATGCTATATTCAGCAGCTGTTTCTCATCCCTATTTTAAACTGCGATGGATACCAAAAAAGAAAAAAAATTACATACAGAATCTGTTTTTCTTAGAGGCAGAAAAACATAATAAATACATCAATATTGCCGATAATACCAATGTTAATCTATCAGTTCTACCACTACTCGGAATGATTTTGTTATCAGAAATTTTTTTTCCTTTCAACTGAAGACGATAAAGATATTAACAAATTGAAAATAAACTATGCAATTAGAATATATGAAATATTTTCAAGATAAAGATGTCACTGCGCAATGTTTGTGGATTGCTATCCAATCGTAAATGAATCATTGATGTTTATTAAGTTTAACACGCCTTTACCATCGTCTGCACAGGTGGAAAGACTATTTTCCTATGGCGGTCTTATAATGAGACCGAACCGAAGGAGCATATAGGATGCCAATTTTGAGAGGATTTAATTAAAACTAATAAATTGTATTTGTATTAAATATTACTGATATTGAAGTATTGAAGAACTTCATACATATAAACTTAATAATTTTAAAACATATAAAAAGAAGACTATAAAAAACCACAGCACAAGTTATATAATAGTTTGTGATATTTAATTATTATTACATTAATTAAAACATTAAACGTTTCGGCCACAATCTGACCATCTTCAGTAATTCAATAATATTCTTAAAACGCAAAGTTACATCTAGTTGATTTAATGACAACACCCGACTGTTGACATTAAATTCAACAGTCAGGTGTTGTAATTAAATAAACGTGTTCTTTTCTATGTGAAGATGTTTCATACAATAATATTACAACGCCAATTGTCACATCACGAAAAGTGTAAAACAATAATTTCCAGATTCTAATTTAAAATAAATTTGTATATCATTAATATCTTCTAGTCGGAATATAAAGAAATAGAATCGTTACCTGTTTACAGCAAAAAAATTAAACGATGTCAATCTCAAGTACCTCTTTTGCACAATTAGAATTTTGTCGTGACATTATGTGTTGTTATTTGTCATATCATGTATTTTATCACTATTTTATAAATAGTGCGCAACTAAGTTCCTGCTGTTTGTCAACAGATGGCTCCAGCAGTAAGTGCTGGTCGATTCTGACATAACCTAAACGTCATGAACCAAGCTTAGACATATGGTAAACAAACCGCTTTGAAACATTAGTGATTTTGTTTTTACGTCATATTCTTTTGGTTGTGTGAAAATGTCTGATTTTGTGCCAAATAATCGTCATATGCGGGAAGTATTGATTTTCTTCTTTCATTCGAAGAAAACGGCAGCTGAAGCGCATAGAGAGCTCCAAAAAGTTTACGGAGATGCTGCTCTAAGTGAAACAACGTGCCGAGATTGGTTCCGTCGCTTCAAACGGTGATTTCGATGTTGACGACCGTCCGCGTGAAGGAAGGCCAAAAACCTTCGAAAACGCTGAATTGGAGGCATTGCTCGATGAGGATCCGTGCCAAACGCAAGAAGAGCTTGCTTCAGTATTAGGAGTTACCCACCAAGCCATTTCCAAGCGATTGCATGCGTTGGGAATGATTCAGAAGCAAGGAACTTGGGTTCCTTATGAGTTGAAGCCAAGGGACGTTGAGCGTCGTTTTTTCGTCTGTGAACAACTGCTCCAGCGACAAAAAAGGAAGGGTTTTCTTCATTGCATCGTGACGGGTGATGAAAAATGGATTCATTACAGCAACCCAAAGAGAAGAAAGTCATGGGGGCTGCCCGGTCATGCTTCTACGTCGACGCCAGAGGTATTAATAAGCAAAGTGACACGGAAGGTTTGCTGATGTTTATCTTCCTTTTCTTAAGAAGGATCTCTCTTTCTTTTCATAAATAATTCTAGAACTTTCTAAACTGTTGACTCATATATATTAGGTGCGCAACTAAGTTCTCGCTGTTATTTTGATGAAAATGCAACTTTATTGTGAAAAAATGGCTTGGAAATGGCTTGGTG
>NW_011626409.1:365128-385957 GCF_000204515.1 Acromyrmex echinatior
ATTTATAAAGACGGAAAAGGATTCTTTGCCTAAGGATGACCATTGTGGAGTAGTCTATAAAATCAATTGTTTAAACTGTGAATCGTCTTATGTTGGTCAAACTAAAAGGAAATTAAAAACTCAGATAAAAGAACGTAAGGCTAATATAAGAAAATCTTCTTCCGAAATTTCAGTGGTTTCACGTCACCGTTTGAATGAGATGCATGAATTGGATTGGGATAACATAAAAATTTTAGATACAGAACAATCATTAATGAAAAGAAGAATTTCGGAAATGATATATTATATATAAAAAGACAAACAAGAGGTATCAATAAGAAAAGTGACACGGAAGGTTTGCCTGATGTTTATCTTTCTCTTCTTAAGAAGGATCTCTCTTTCTTTTCATAAATAATTCTAGAATTTTCTAAACTGTTGACTCATATATATAAATAGTGGTAAAATACATGATATGACAAATAACAACACATAATGTCACGACAAAATTCTAATTGTGCAAAAGAGGTACTTGAGATTCATCTTTTAGTTTTTTTTGCTGTAAAATAGGTAACGATTCTATTTCTTTATATTCCGACTAGAAGATATTAATAATATACAAATTTATTTTAAATTAGAATCTGGAAATTCTTATTCTACACTTTTCGTGATATGACAATTGGCGTTGTAACATTATTGTATGAAGCATCTTCACATAGAAAAGAACACGTTTATTTAATTACAACACCCGACTGTTGAATTTAATGTCAACTAGATGTAACTTTGCGTTTTAAGAATATTATTGAATTATTAAAGATGGCCAGATAGTAGCCGAAACGTTTAATATTTTAATTAATGTAATAATAATTAAATATCACAAACTATAACTTAGCTGTGGTTTTTTATGCTCTTCTTTTTATATGTTTTAAAATTATAACCACGTTAGTTTTCAAGATGTATTTTAATAATTTTAACTATATTAACTCTCAGTACCCACATCTCAAAAAAGTCCCTATCTATCCATTTTCGGAATTGGACAGATTGAGATATTTGTAACCCATTTTCAGCATTTTCTTTTGCTTGTATCTCAGATTGTAGTGCATCGATTTTAACTAATTTTTTTTAATCTATCGTTTAAAGACTAAAAAAAAAGAATTTTTGAAAGTCTAAAATTTCGTAGCACAAAAGATATTTTGCAATAAGTGAAAAGGAATCGGAAAAAAAACATCTGAATTATGAAAATCGAGGAGGTTACGTTAACCCTTTGTGAGTACTGAAGATTAAATATACGTATATGAAGCTCTTCAATTATTATAATATCTAATAATATTCAAATATTCAATATATTATTCAATATAAGTATTCAATATAATGTATAATTATTTTTATTTTGATTTTTGTTGCTTAACTAAGTGTAATAACATTAATATTATTAAGCATTAATATTATTATAGGCTATTATAAAGAAAACAATATAAACTAAACTATAATATAAAATGTATATTATATATACATATTCAAATAAAATCACATTAAAATATTTTATATTGATTATTTGAAATGTTTATTTAAAATACATATTTCTTTTTATATTTTATATTTTAAGTAAGTTTTCGAAATCTATTTTTCATTTAAAATAAGAAATAGCCTTCGAAAACTTATTAAAAATAAAAAAACAAGTTATTCTTATATTTTAAATAAATTATTCTATCTTTTAAATAAATAAATGTATTTTCGAACTCTATTTCTTATTTTATATTTTAAATAATTTCTTGTGATCTATTTCTTATTTAATATTTTAAATAAGTTTTTGGAATCTATTTTATATTTTTTATTTTAAATAAGTCGCATCAGTTATTTAACTGACTCCAATGATTTTATATTTTAAATAAGTTTTTGGAACTTATTTTATATTTTATATTTTTTATTTTAAATAAGTCGCATTAGTTATTTTACCGAGAACCTTGCGGTAGTTTAGAGTTAACGTTTCAAGACCGAAAAATCATTTCGGCGCGCGTTTTTAGGGACATACGTAGACATACATATTATTCAAAATTCGAGTACTGTAATCCTAATATAATGTAAATTTCATCCCTTACCAGAGTTGATACTTTTTTGATATAAATAAATGAACTACAAATACGTCATTTTTCCAAAAAAAGTAGATCATTCTTTACAGTAGATTTTCTTTCATTATATAAAAAATATTAATTTTTTACTCGTATCACTTTTCTATCAGCACAGTTCATAGGTACGTATGATGTATATTTCTTAAATAATAACTTTGATGCATTGATTAAAACCCGACTACGCATTCTTCTACGTAATAGTCTACTTTACATAATAGCTCACAAAATAAAAGTTAATAAAAAGTTATTATTTACATTATTATTTCCTATAAAGTTTAGAACATTATTGTAATATTTTTCTAAACATATTTCATAAAATAGCAGGAAACGTGCGCACGGTTGACGTTCGAGTAATTACCTGTCAATGTTAACGACTTCAAAGTCCAACAGAGCTATGACGTGGGTTTCATAGGGGCGCAAAATCTTCATGCACTCTCTATAAAGAATTAACAAAGCTTCCCCAAGCTCTTTCTATCGTTAAAAGCACGTTTCCCACGACAATCGTTATCCGCAAGAAGCGCGCGTGAGCTCTCACATTCACCGGCGAGCGCAGAAGAAATTTTTCATAGGAACACGCGCGGAACATCTCGGAAGCGTTTGAGACTTTTGATTTGAGATCTTTGTAAACGTTCATCTAGGGACGTCGAGAAATGGAGTTTCTTTCCGTGACTTCCTTCCCGATTCTCACGTTTAGCGTCCCACGGGATCAACAGCGAGGAAGAAATTTCGACATTGAAAAATGCAAACCGAGACTTGCTCGTCGCCTCTTTCCATCTTTCTCATAGATGCCTCTTTTTCACCTGGCTATGATTTTCTTACATATATATATATATATATATAAATTACTAATTGGGATTATTAATTATTTACTAATTAATCTAATACCGTTAACGTATTTTCTTAATGTATTTAATTATTTCTATATCTTATAGTGAATTCGGTTGGATGCATTAATGCGCACTAGTGCATATTTTAAAGTTGTTACTGATTTAATCTGTATAAAGGTAAAATGCAAATATTTCGAATAATAAAATATAGAATATTTGACTTAACAGCATAATAAAATGTATTGTGGATTTTATAGTTTAATCCGTTTTTATATTTATATTAAACACATATTTTTACATCAATTTATGTACGGCTTTAATGTGCACCAGTGCGCCTGAATGCATCCAATAGAATTCCACGCACTATTATATAACGTTTTCTATACTCTATACGAATAAATTACAGTTATAATTTATATATATATATATATTAGAGTTGTAAAATTTAAACTGACACTATAATATATTTGACAATGATATACATATATGCATAAACAGGGCGTCCCGAATTTAAATAGCTAAACTTTGGAAGCGTGTAGGGGATCGATAAATTAAGAAAAAAAGTCCTTGAGAGATATTTTGTTTCGCTTCGTTTTAATTTAAATCCAAACCGATACTTTAGAGTATAATTTGTTTGAATTTTTTTCTTCTTTTAGCTTACATAAGTCCGATACTATTTCGTGTATCTTGTTGGATTAGACTATTCGAAACGAGATAAGCTTTAAGCTAGTCAGTTGCCAAGACTAAGACACTTATTATACTTATTACATTCGTGTATTAGACGAAAAGGGGGAATGATTTGATTAGAGAAGTGTATTCAGGGTAAAGGCAACGAAAGGGAGTAACTGCATCACGCGAGAGTTTATCAACACAAATTGAAGGGCTAAACGAGGAAAGTTTCATCGTACCCGCAACCCTCGAAGACATAAAAGAAATACAATTTCTCATTGGATTTCTTCAATGGAAACTATACCCAGTTCCACGTAATTATTAATATCGCGAGCGGATGTAACGCGTGACTGTAACGATCAGCTCGGCTCATTACGGAACTTTTTCAAGTAATAATTTTCTAACGACGTTCAATTCAAATGCACGATATCCCTCGGAAAAAGCGGGAAAGGGAGCGTGATGACTTACAGCCTAGGCTGCATCTCTTCTATCGGCAGCAAAAAGCGCAAGATAAGCTCGACAACTTAGCCGCTAAGCCGTTCTTTCTCGGGATTATCAGCTCGAGCTTGGCTTCTCTCGCATCCCTCTCGCGCGCGAAACGTTGCACAACCCTCGTCCCATTTCCTGCAGACAATACCTACATCCTGGCTCTTCCCTGGTTTCCACCGATTCCCTCCTTTCCCCCTTCCGTTTCTCTCCGTTGTTTTGCTCTCTCGCTCGCACCCTCATCCTGCTCTGCGGCTCGTTGTCTGGCATCCCCGAAGTCTGGAGTGACAGACAGCACGGTCCGAGGGGTTGACGTTTGCCAAACGGATGAAACACAGGAACGTATATTTGTTCGTTCGGACCCTCAGAGCGAAGCTGTTACCTTAGAAACGTCAAATTCCCACATAATGACGAGCCATAAAGCAATTAGTGGACGTCATTAACTAAGTATTTTAAAGTACATGGCTAAGTACATAGCTACGTACGTAGATAAGAACCATATTGTTCAATCGGTACGTCAAGTATTGCCAGTCGACTTGTATAGAGAACATTGAAAAAAATTACAAAAACCGGGATAATTTCTATATAAATTTGACAGACCCCATTCCCTATGGTATACTGATAAAAAGAAATAGGGGGATAGTATATGCTAACCCCCCAATCTCTCTAGTGAATGCGAAACTGTGAAGGGACATCAAGTTGTGACATGGAGAGATCAGAGGGGAAACACCGACATTTGTCGGAGAATCTTGATTAAATAAACATAGAGAAAGGCGTTCGTCATGGATCGCAGAAGAACGGAGCTATTCAATAACACATAAGAATTTCGGCGCTTGTTGTGCAATTTTTTTAACTTTTCTACTCTAATTGGGTATAGCAAAGGATATAAAAAAGTTCTAAGTGGATTCTAGAGTTGTATATCGTTGTACATCGTCACTATAAATTGTGATATATGTGTGCATATTATGCCTTATTAATTCATAAAAATAAAATTCAATGTAGAGAGCGATAAGTACAATGTAATAATTTATGTAATATAAGGGTACAAAATTTCAAAGAACAGCAAAGAAATCGTTCTGCTTTACAGTTCTCTCGTGACTCTTGAAACTATATCAATTCAGGAATACTCGAAGAATTCTTCGTGCGTGCTCTGCAGTTCATATCCGGCACGTAGTTCATGTAGTTCTAAACTGGAAAATCTGAAGAGCCACGCCGTTGTTGTAGTTCAAGGACGGTGAAATGGTTGTTATGCATGGAAAACGAATTGCGGAGCTGTGGCGAAAAATAGAAATTCAAATGTGAACATCTCCATATTTCTAAATTGAAAATACGGTCTACCACCTCCTGTTGCTGCGGGCGATTTCTACTAATTTTACATTTTATTGCTTCTAAATAAATATTCTAACAAAATATTCTGTTCGGGAAAATTATGCTAGGCGATGTTTAGAGAAATATATCTCATATATCTGTCAACATGTATTATTCTATTATTAAATGACGAAGGCTAGCGGAATCTCAGTCTTATGCAAATTTATGTAAAGTCGTCTTGTTTAACTGTATTGTGTGCGGGATTGCCGGACGATACGGTAACTGCTTCGACTCCACGGACTTGAGGGACCATTCTATCTTCCTCTCAAAGCATGTTAGCCCTCAGCGACCGCACGTACTCCTCCAACTTCAGCAATATGTTGATAATAACACCCTAATGCAACATTCTATCATCGAACGTTGTCTGCAAAACTTCCGTTGATACAGTAGCGAAGAGGCAGAAGAAACAAAAGGGCGGATGAAAGGAGGTAAAGGGACGAGAAGGAATGAATCGCGCGCGCGAGCGAGCGAATTCTGGAACAAGAGAGCACGCAGTGAGTAAATGGCAGAAGGAAAGAGACAGTGAGAGAAAGGGACAGTCTCTGGCATAAATCACAATTATAATCAACGTGCATGAAAGTTACACCATGTCCCCTTTGGCCCCCGCGACTCGTCGTGGCTCTACCGGCGTCGCATGAAAATTTATCGCTCAACTTTGGTTTCCTTCAAGGTCGGCCACGCCATTTTGCATATATCGCTTTTCTTCCACTTTTTCGTTCTCCTGCAAGGAAAGTTGACTCGTTTGCGTTGCGCTACATACATCCGCCGTACCGCGCCGAGAATCGGTGGAAGAACAAAAACAGAGACCTGCAAAGAAAAATAGAGACGTGAGGGTCAAACATCCTGTTGAACTTGGAACGAATACTTTATCTCGTTTTGATGAACTGCTACGGGTATATGGTACTTTGCGTAGCGATGCCGACAATTCCAATTCCGCTGTTTGTCAATAGAAGATATTTTGCGCATTTTATTATATATTTCTTATTTTCATGTATATAATTGTATTAACACTGATACGGTATCAGTGCGCTTCTCGCTCTTATGAAGTGAACGGCAAGGTTCACGAAACATTGGCATTATTTAACGTTTACAATGTTGTTACTTCGAATAGTGTATACATAAACTACTGTAAATATCGATATAATAATTAATATAATAATTAAATTAATATCTTTAAAAATGTATACATAAATGCGCTATTTAACAATTATTGGAGAAACTATGTCTTCCGTACGGCCAAATCTTATCCAAGTTTATCTTACTAGTAATGTATTATATAATATATGGAAATAAGATTGATATTCTTAGGCTTAAATTTCCATACAAGAACATCCGTTACGTTAAGTATTGATCATAAATTGAAGCCTGTACATATAAAACTAATTTTATCCAAAAAAGAAGTTTTGATTGTTTTGATAAATCCTGTATGTCGACATTAAAGCATCAAAGAACCGTTAATGAGGGACGAGACCGAGAAATGACGAATGAGTCACGCCGAGGGTGGTTATGCCTTGCGATCATACAATGAGCTTTTCTCTAGCTTCATCGGTAATCAGGAAGACGTGACGATGGCTGCGTAAAATACGGACGTGCATAAAAGCGTGCGGCGTCCAATTTCGAATCGAATCGAATCAATTGAGAGCATCGTAATTCGAAATGCGGGGGTGCGAAGAGGGTGCGCAACGGTGTAAAGTTACCGGTTGCAGGAGTAAATCCAGTTTCTTCGTTACGGACCAAGAGACGGCTCGATGTCTGGAAGGGAACGACGACGAGTGATGAAAGTAGCCTTCGGGGAAGTGCGGATTTTCTTGGTGTTGCGATTATTCCGCCGAGTAAAAGGTAGAACTTTTCATGATGATACCGCCAATGGCGATTAATGAAATGACAAAGTCGAATTCTCTAGCATCGCATCTTCTAACGCTAGTGATGTAGATGAGATACGCGAAATGGCAAAAAGACAAACGACTATAATACTTGTATAAGGCAAGATTCGTATAAACTTTCGTGCATTTCACGCGGCCCTAAATTTCTGATTCAAATCGAGAAGCGATAAGAGATTATGCGAAAGATAGTTATAATCGTATGATAATTGTAAAGTACGGTAGCAAAGTTTCCTCGCTTACGTGCGTCGCATAATTAAATTCGTGGCGGTTACACGGTAACGCGTGCGACGACGGGGTCTAACAAGTTCCACGAAATTAATTCGCCGCGGTTCTTCGCATCGCAATAAGCCGTCTGTTCGCCAAGTTCGTCGACGAATTTGCTTAAAGCAATTTTCCCAGCGGACCGATTGTCTCCGCCTTATGTATTAGGACAATGAATTTCTAGATATAAGCTCGACAAGTAGACGATAATTTTTCACACGAGATATTTGAAGATTCAATCACACAATTTCCTTCTCAACTTATAGTCGTTTCAGTGTACAATTTCGTAGTATCAATTTCGTAGTGCCAGGAAGCAGAGTTGAATTATTCGTAAGAATAATATGGTGAACGATTGAAATACTTTTAGTCGTAGCGTCTAGGGACGGTCTAGCTTGTGAAGAGAGCGAAAGTGAAAAAACGAGGGAGAGTCCCTGAAAAATTAACATTATTCCTTCTCGTAGGGTGCAGAGGGATTCTGCACCGCGCCTAATGTCACAACGATTTGAAATCGATAACGACCCATCTAAATATGCAGGAATCAGATGGCAAAGAGCAAAGAAAAGTCACGTCATATTATCGTAGCACGGAAAGTACCGACGTGGGCAATGTGCCGGCAATGTTCTTCAAAGAAACCAGCAGTCGCTGAAAGACGAAGAGGAGGAAGGAGACGAGAAGGCGCGTCGTTGCGTACATATATGTATCCTGGTGACGTTGGCGTTCGCCATTCTTGTCGGTCCCTTCCTACTAGTAATCAAAGATTTATATCGGTAAAGTGCACGCGCGGGCACGTTCGGGATGCTCCTACGTTCGCGGAGAAAGTACGATCGACGATAGGGAAGTCGATACATGCTACTGTGTTCCGTCCGAGTGACGTTTTCCGATTGCAGATTGCAGATACGAGACGGGCGACGTGTATCGTATGCGAGCAAAAGCGAACATTAGAATGAATTAATGTTGTGCGGTTTTGATCGCGAGATACACTGCTTTTATGTTAATGGGTGTGTATCCTCGAGCGTGTGTCCGCGGATTACGCTGACGGATGTTCGTGGATGTTCGCGAGATAAGTCGCGTACGCGACCATCGTGTTACGTCGATTTCCAAGACCAACATCGGTTGGAAGCGTACAAATCGTTTGCACAATTACACACAAATCGATAGAAATATCACGCATCCTTTTTTTTTCAAATCTGCGATAATCGCGGGATGAGATAATTTTTTTAATAAAAATATAAAAATTACAGATTTTTTTAATATTATATTTGTGAAAGGAAGAAATAAAGTAATAAAAAAGTTTAGCGAGGCAACTAGAACCTGAATAAAAAATTATTTCAATAAGAAATAAATATGTAAAAATAAATAAATAAAATAAATACGAAAAAATTATCATATTTATTATATATAAATAATTTAAAGATTGTTGAAAAGATTTTTTTCCTTTTCTGAAAATTTTACTTTATAAACTTATTTGGATTTGTTTGAGTTTTGTGAAAAATTATTTATATAAATGTTAAACTTATATACATAGCATATAAAAATGTTAAAAATTTTTACTGAAAATAATTCGAAATAATAAATGCTGCAAGTATATATGTATCTAAAAGAGACGTTGAGCCGATAAATAACTTGATAAATTATAAAATTTCAATTTTACGTTCATCAAATTCTTTTTTGACTGTCAAGCGCTTGATTGACTGACAGCTTAAAGATTAACATGTCTTTTTTCCACTCTCTCAGGTATAGGAAAATTCAGACGACTCGCGTCAAATGGGATGATAAACTAATCTCGTGGCAGCATCCAACTTTGAAGAATCTTCATCCTCGCGATGCTTACGCGACATTCACGCTTATCTCGTCAACGCATCCATGAACTCGTCCGGATAGACATTAGCATACTTAATGGCCCTTTGTTTGGTTAACTTGAACTACGAATGTTGCGAGCGCGACACGGTTCGTTAACTTGACCGAATCAAATTACACGAATTTACTGTCCCAACGCTTTCGTGGTATTTCATCGTCGATCTATAGCCGCGCGAGTTTACATTGCTCTTGGTCGGAAGTTTAACGTTTCGATGGAATCAATTCTGCTGGAAACTCGCTCGGTTTCAACGTACCTCGGAGATACTCTCGTTACCTTCAGCGATATCTTTGGATAACTGTACGTAGTGGAATCCGTTCGAAATAAATTCGTTGGGTATATAATATATATGGTGTGTATATTTTACACGTAATATTATTTTTTAAGTAATGATATACATCGATATTTTTCGTTTTTATTCTTCGTGTATATTTAATAGCGAAATTCTGTATAACGTCGTGTGTTAGCTAAACACCATTGTAATAACGAAAGAATGGAAGTTTCATTGTAATAAGATTTGTTTGAATAAGGTCGCTATTTCATTTATGTTATGTACGATAAATTTTTCAAGCCTGTTGACTATAGGATAGAGATTCGAGGACATCTTTATCCTACATACATTCGCCGTATGACAAAAACGCATAAATGAAATAGCACTCTTAGGCCTCATTTACAATAATCGCACAGTTTGTGTCGCAGGTCGTAAGCTTGTTGTGATAAGCTTATGCGATTAAATTAATGTAGATGAGGCCTAACTAGGCGAAATGGATTATATATCGATTATATGTCGACATAATTTCAATACAATACGCTTACTGATATATCAAAGTGCATTAATATTTATTTATAGAAAAATATGATGGGATAAGCGTCGAAACAAATGAAAAAATGCAAGAATGTTTCCCTGAAATTTTCATTTATTACTAAAAATAGATGTCGAGTGATTCAAATTCAAGCGATTAAACGTTTATACTAATTTTACCTCGGTGATGAAAGGCCACCGTAAGTAGGTTGTATAGTTGTGTAGTTGTCACAAAGGCATATTAACAAGAGCATTAAATTAAAGTTTAAAATCAATTCTTCGTAACATCATTTGCGTGTGCTTTTTTTGTTAGATTTAATTTTTTTTTTACCCTGCACATAAATTCAGAGGAATCATATTACCAAATCTGAAATCATTGTCGAACTGAATAGTTGTTCCTCTCAACGTTATTAAAATCTTTCAGTATTTGGTGCATAGGTGGATTACAATTCCCCATATCTGGATCACTAAAAGAAAATTCGATAAGCGCGATATCAGTTTGATTGACAAAGTTCGCGCAGAAAAACAGTAACACTACCACATAAAATAAAAAGGAAATAATATAATAAAATAATTGAGTAAAAACGCGTGATTGTCGCAGTATAATAATTGATATTCTGAAGAAAGTATCTTGGAATCGCCCGGATAATCTATTATCCATCTATTATCCGATAGGTGTCTATGTTTGTCAGCGTCCATTGGTGGAATGCCCTTGTCTTCTCGATCTCACCATCGCTTCACCTCTTGCTTTCGCGTCTTTCTAAAACTTTCTCTATTTTATAAACATTATTATTCAACATGTTTATCGTTCGCCGTCGTTAATTTTAAACTTTGAATTATTCTAACGCGTGACAACAATTATTTTCCGGTAGAGTTACAACACAGCTCAATAAAATGCAATTTTCTCCTACGTTCCGAATTGTCATTAGCCTAGCCCTTACCTTAGTGTGTTGCCAATACAAAGGCTAGGATGAGAACACAAAAACTATCGAAAGAAGTTTACGAGTTTAAATACCTCTTGTTCTTATTCTCACAGCCAACGTATTCGTACGTGACTGTCTACATGTTCCTTGATTGTATGTGTCTGTGTATCTGTGTGTTTATGTCATGTCGATCGCTTTCGCGGATCTATCTATCTGTGTCGATGCAATCGCCACAAGTATATGTATATAGAGTAGGGCTAATGATTTGAACCGGCTAATAAGTTACCCGAGTTCTCAGATACTCGCATTAACATTAACATTAGCATTAACATTAACTCGCATTAACATTTTCGTTAGAGCGAAAACGTGAAAATATTATAACTTCAATGGCGAAAGTTTTCACTTTTCATATTTTCATTCTAAGAAAAAATTACAATATCTTAAAATGAAAAAGTGTGCCCTTTCTATAGATGTTTAAAAAATTATTTTAAAAAATTGTCGAATAAAAATAAAAATACCTGTAAAAGGCGGCAAAATTCCTTTTGTACAAAGACTCCTTATATGACAGTAGCGGTGATATCAATGTAGTCTCATTATAACATTTGTCTCTATCAAACGATAGAGAAATTTCTCACATCTCGTTAGTGTTTCATCAAGATCAAGAAATTCAAGAAATCTTATCTTGGTTTTGTCTTAAATCAAAACAAGATCAAAACAAGAAATTGTTATCAAGACCAAAATTTCTTGACAATAACTCAAGAAATTTCTTGAAATTTTTTGAATTTCCGTGACAGTTTTTATTTTTAATACTTTATTATTTTAATATTTTATTATTTTATTTCTAATTTGAAAGGTTTTGAATATGTTAGATTTTAACATTTTTGTATTTATTGGTATTTAACAGGTTATAATATAGAAATATACATTCATACATTTTCACTAAATAGTATATGAGCAAAGTGTAAATCGATTAATGAAAAAGTGAAGTCCCTGATCTAATCTAACTAAATTATACTCACCGATATGTATCCTTATATCCTTGTTATACCAAATATTAATCTTTACATTTATGTAAAGAAATATATATAAAAAAATCAATATTGCGAGATTATTTGCAAAAGTATATTATGTATAAACATTTACGTATTTCTACTAATAGTAGATTAAATCAGGAATGATTAAAATATATAATAATTATAATAATTATATCTAATAATCTCAGGAATCTAATAATCTGAAATAGTTATATTTGGCAGTGATCTCATAATATTAAAAATGATAATTTGGCAGTAATCTCATAATATTAAAAATAATAATTTGAGAAATATTTTTAATTTTTATTAATAGATTTGTCCATAATAGACATAGGCACATTTTTAAACCATGAATTTAAACATAGTAAACTACGAGACAACTTGATATTCAATTTGTACCTATGTTTTCTTATTATCTCTTCACGATGTGACGTAGTCAACGAGCCACAAGGGCCCTGCTTGAAAAATGCAAGAAATTTCAAGAAATTCAAGATTCTTAAATTCAAGAAATACAATGTCAAGAAATGATCAAGACAAGAAAAGCGAAATTTCTTATCTTGAAAATCAAAACAAGACAAGAAATGTTCTTTAAGACAAGAAATCTTGTTTTGATGAAACACTACAGCGCGAAGGTAATTACGAAGTTGAATAGTGCGATCTTGGTAACGAATCAGTTGAAGCTTGAAGCTCGATCTAATAAGACGCAGAACGCAATTTAAAAAATGACGCTTCGAGATTGACTGGCGCAATAAGCCACGATTCACGCGTTCTGCGTCAATCGTGGGCTTTAAGTAGAATGTATAACATGTCCTGACATGTCCGGCTGCGCGTGCGTCGCGACTGTCCGCGTCTTTTTACGCGAATTAAATCTCGTGTATATAAACGAATATCGGGGAATTGTTGAATCCGGCAACTATTTCGTTGATCAGCTCGCACGATCGTATCTGCCGACGAGCGTGGTGAGTACCTGTCGCTTCATGTTTCGCCGGATGAACGTACATTACATGCGGCGGGACAACAGTCTGTTGTCGAAGACACACGTTTGTTCGTTTTCCATATCTCGCGACTGGCAACGCGACGCGACGCGATGTATGTTCGCTCAAGTGTACTGTGTGTCGTCTGTTTACGTGGCATCGAATAACATATATCGAGATTCGAGATGAGCAGTGAAGAGCACGGATGTAACCGGCCGTCAGTTAATCCGGATGAGTGATACTGTTTGTTTATGATACTCGCGTAACGCCCGATTGTCCGCCATGATTGATGCCGCGACATTTTTTGCGCAGGAAATGCCAAAGCGAGTTTATGGACTATGAAGGTGCCTTTTCATGCATCGCTAAATTACTCGAAATTTAGCGATGAAACTTATCGATCGCTGTTTCTTTTGCTATCATGAAAATGGAATGCACGATGAAAAGTAGCGATTACAAACATTATTCCGATTGACTTTCGTTACAATTCCTTTTACTCCAAATTATAATGTCCTTTACTGCCAAGCGAGTGCAGTCGCACTCTTAAATATAGGAATACCATGAGTGACAAAAAAAATGTTTACAAATTATGAAAAAACAAGAAGAGGTTAGGAAGAAAATGTAACATTTGTTGCGATTATGTCTGCAGATAGAAAAAATATAAAAAAAGATTTTGGAGGACCTCTTTTCCTGTTCAGTTTGTTTATCATCTACGTAATTCATGTTGATAAAATAAATTCAAATTGTAGTGATTATCGCCTATTGTCGCTATAACTTTAATCAAATCGGACTACAGAAGCGACTGATGGAGTCAAGTGATTCTCCGATCGCTGCAAAAGTTGCGACTTGTCAAATCGCCACCATGAAAAGGTATCTTTAGGATCGATAAAAGTGACAAGTCAACTTATTTACACTTCATTTGCGGTGCAGTTACATATCTGCACTCTATATTAGATTCTACCATATATTAATATATTAATATATAAAAATATCCAGTAGTATTACCACGTTGCGGAGAAACCGATCAGTCATTATCATTAAGCAAATGTGTAATTGCTCGGCAAACGAATAGATAACGAAGGAGCCTTTCGATTGTGACATTATGACATTAACGAATTTCGTCGTATATAAATGAAGCAACAACGTTTCGCGCGATTGCAATAATTTGCTTCACTTTTCCGTGGAAACACCGTAGTTTCTCGAAGAAATTCGCGAGATGCTAATTCGGCCATGTTTCGTTCGAGAACTTTGAAATTTTTTCGTCCTCGTTCTTCTGCTTTGCCTTCCCCTTTCCTCTGCTATTTCATTCTGCTCTCTGCTATTGTCCTGTTTGCCATGGTTCTCTGGTCGTTTTATAGCTTCATTAGAAGCGAGGGTTCTCGTTTAATAATTCATCGGGGAAGCTCGAGCTCATCGCATCGTTTTGCTTCGTGGCTCGTCTCTGTTCGTTCTTTGACGAGTAATCGGGCATATCTCTCTCTCTCTCTCTCTCTCTCTCTCTCTCTCTCTCTTTCTCTCTTGTGTATTTTGTTGTTGACGGAAAGGAACGAAAAAGCTTTGTTCAATAAGTAATATCGCAATACACCGGCTATGCTGTATTAAAATGTGTATATATCCAGATGAACAGCCTCCCTCAGATGTCATCCGTTTCTGCGAGAGGCCAAGTTTTGATAAAGAGCGGATATATTTTGATAAACCGAGAGATGCTGGAAAGATTTTTTTTAACGGTTGCGTTTAGCAGAAAAAGTAGCTTTATAACTGTTATAAAATTCTTTCATATGATTAGTCTTGCCCTTAATTCGTTATTGGATCTAAATGTATATAAATCAATCATATTCAAGAATTTTATAACAGTTAAAAAACATTGCTTTTTCTGCTGAACACAGCCAATGTTATTATATAATATATAAAGCTGCTCCAAAAATTATACGAGAGATGAAATTCATGGTTTTTGATATATATTTGTATTCTAAACATATTAATCAATTTCGTTTGCTGCACTGGAAAAAAGTCTGGTTGCATTAATTATGATTGAAAATGGACAAATCATAATTTTCTGATTGAATCTATTATAATTCTAATTGACATAAATATTATTAATTAGAATTTTAATTGATATGATCAGAATTTTTTGGTCCATTTTCAATTAGAAATTTTTATTGATTTATAATTTCCTTTATGTATAATATAATTTTTTATATGAATCCACAGGTCTAGTTTAAGATTGACGTCACCGACGTTCATTATGGTTCGCATTATGAGGTCGTACGAGTAACCGTAAACTAGCTAGTGTTGCAATAAACCATTGTTGGGCCGTCACGAAGCACGGAATAGCGAGTGGAGAGGGCGGGACGATGTCTTCTGAGACGTTCTATTCGAGAACACGTGCTGCGAGAAGAAGGGAACGTTAGAAAGAAACCAGCATCCCCCGAGATAATTACAAGCGGCTTCCTAAAACGAGAGTCTCGGATTCAGCCGCCTTGTTTTCAGGTTCCCCCGAGAATCCGGCTATTTCGAAGGAAATGGTAGCTCATAAAACAGAGAAGAAATATCGCCGGACTATTTATCGAATCATTACTGCCCATAGAAATCCAATGACGCGAGGTTACTCCAAGAGAGAAAGACATTCTTCTTTTCAGCATGTGCGGCATGCGAAAGGAATTCTCGTTCGGAAAAATGGTCGTGATTATTACTTCGCTTAGGAAACAAAGTTGTGCTTTTTATAACGCAATTATTTTTACGATATGGCTATATTCTGAATCTCTTTTCTAATGAAAACGTGATGTACCAAGTTTGTCTTTGATCTTTAACGATATTGTGCCGTTACGCGTTATTTAATTAATTGATTCATTTATTTATACTGTGATTTGTTTAGTTGTGCGACACAGTCGTGCCAGAAGAGCCGATTCGCTGCAATCTGCAGTATACATACGTACATATATACGCGACATATATTGAAACTGAAAAAACAGAGATAAATCCAACGACGATAAAAATTTCACGCGCACACGTCGCACGAGTTAAAGTATTACGCGTTGAATTCTTCGTTGAAGTTTAATTTTATGGCTTAATTACTGGGACAAGAGGAGCTTTTAAATTAAACTGCTGAATCAATCAACGCCGCCGATACGCTGTGTTATTCGTTCGCGTGGAATGAGCGAGATCGGGGATCGCGAAACATGCCGAAACCGACAAGTTAATACGCTTCGTTTCAGGGTTCATTATCTTCATTATTACGTGTGAAAATTAAAAGCTCCAGTGATTTCTTTCCTGACTTTTTATCGAGGATCCTGTTTAATATTTCGTTTCGTATTCGTGTGCGTACTTTTCGTAATATTTATTGAGATTTATAGATATTGATTAGATTTATTGATTTATAGATATTGAGTATTGAATAGCCATGCAGCACATATTTCGCGCACAAAAAGTGCGACACAAGTAAAATTGTTCTGGAGAAAAGAAAGAAGAAAATCGCACATTTCAAAATAAATTATTTACGACAGCATGATAAGTTAACTGGAACTAATCAAAAATTGCTTGTTTCAAGTCTAGAAGTACTTAATATAAATATTAATATTGAACGGTGTTATGTTAAATTAAAAATTACTATTTTGATTTGTGTAATTTTTTTCCGAATTTTTCCTCATTTTCAATTCTTTTTTTTCCATTTGAATTCAACTTGCATCATTTTTTCTGATTGTCAATGTATACATATTTAGAATACAATCCACGTAATATACAAAATTTTCAATTTGCGTTACTTTTCTTGCTATTGTATAAATATAAATCAATTAAAAAATAATAACGTGAAATTTTAGAACGCTGCCTGATTAAATCCATAGAGAAAGAAACATATTTCCGCGATACGTTCTCCCTTGAGAGAAATCGAGTATATACATTTATTGCAAGCGAAACGATCTTCCTACGACGTGTTTACGACGCCGGTGGACTAACTTTATGTCTTTCTTACGAAGTTTACGAGACGCGCCGTCTCCGAGAGTGCGTCCGCGAGTGCTCCATATCGATCTGTTGAGGAAGAAGATGTAACCTGGTCGAAATATCCGTGACTGTTTGTTACCAGTTGCTGCTGTTTATGCGAGAATCGCCTGTGCGAAATTCTGACGCAATTTAGATTACGCGTTGCTGTTATAGCTTACTCGCGAGACAATAGATTCACTGGATCGAAGGGAATGTGACTGCACGGAAGATAGATAGTATTGTCGTGCTACGGAGCTTCCTGTAGCGGCTGTTTATCGCAAAATTTATGCAAGCGATCTAAGGCACATTTTGAAACATATGTCATGAATCTCGATCATTTTGCGAACATAGTAGATTTATGGCATGAAAAATCTATTTGTTTACGGGGTATGCAGACTATGCAGTAGCGTCCCGTAATATATTTGCTTCGCAAGGTCGGCAAGGTATATTTTAGTTTTAGTAATGTACACGTACGGAATAATAAATAAGTAAAGATGTACATGCATCTGCTGCTGCATTATTTGATCACGGATACGTATACACAGACGCCCCCCTTTTATTTGATATTCATAAATTCCCCTCGCGAATCGCCACGTCGCGCCGCGCCGTACCGCGAACATTCGATTAAATGTTGCAATCTCGCGCGCGATCTCACTTTGGTGAACGTCGAATATTTCATATCCACCAATTAGAGCGCTTCTCGGTGATCAAAATGCCGCGTCCAGATAAGCATTTATCAGCTCCGCCGAACGGCTAAACTCGTTTTCCTGCGTCGCGATTAAAATCGCGGGTGCTCGCGCGCGCTCGCGTGCGAATGCGGCTCTCTTGCCTCCTCTCGTTCTCGCTACCGAGTATAATTGAGTTAGCTGTGTGACACGTCGTGCCATCCCTTCCTGGATGGCGCGATGGGCGCCGGCGGCGGGGTAGTGGCGTCCGGAGGACGGTTGGTTGGTTGGTTGGTTTGTCCGCGACGACGATGGAGGTTCGGTCGGCCGGTTGCAGCTGCCTCGTGCAATGCCGAGGTCGGGGCGTGCCGATAAAACGCAAACATTTAATTAAAAGATAATCAACTGGATTGCGCGGCGTCCGCTAATGTTGCAGAACGGGAGATAGGACCCGGGCTACACAATATCGGTTCTTTATGCATATGAGCGTGGCCGGAACCGCATCGCCGTCGCTCGCCTATGTGATTTAATTTTACACGAATATAAATTCGCGCACATAGTCCCGATATACCGCCATCTCCGCCACCGACCGTCGATCGTTGCCACGTTCACCCGCGCCGAAGCGGTGGTGATGACGGCGGCAACGGATATCGGCCCGATTTCCCATTAACTCGTCCGTGACGCACGCGAAGGTAGGAATATGAGATATAAAAAATTTCAGATTCTGAGATATGACTTTTTTTTCCAGAAAATATTACAAATTTTTTATGTGTGAAATGATTTATTTAATATTTACTTTACATAAAGTACAATATCTAATATCTTTACGTAAAGAACATTTTAACATAATACTGGTGTCTTCTTTCTCATTGGACGCACTGTGTCCAATGGTTATCAGTATTTACTCCAACAGTGATGATAAATCCAATTGTTGCGATCTCGGATGTGATAGCGGTTAAGAGAGTGCGAAGAAATGGCATAGAAGAGTGGCGGCGAAGGGCACCGATCGTCAGGATATTAAGCTCGTGGTCACGTACGCCATTACCGAAGCTAATGCAAAGCTGCCAGTCGTTTTATGCCATCTGTAACCGGATCTCCCTTCGACGACGAACCGGTGCTCCGCTCTACCTCGGTAAAGTTCTCTTTTTCCGCCCCTTCCGCCAAACCCCTACCGGTTGCCAATCGATTCGACGTGCCTTCGATTAAAGACCTCTCTCTTTTCTTTCCACCTTTCCTGCGTTTATATTTGTGCGTTCCGTCTCATTCTACCCTTTCAAATATCCTTTCTGTTTCTTCGTTTAGCATCTCGCTTTCCCTGCGTCGAGAAGAAAAGTGTCCCGAGATTTTTTGTCTCCTTTCTTTCACCAATTCCCGATGGTTTTCTACCCTCGATGCCGATTTCGGCGAGTCAGTATTCAGCGTGCGCAATCGTTTTTTCTAGAAACAGCGTGATAAAGCCTGTGGTTTATGGGCAAAATTCCTTTGCCCGAACCAACCCTGGATACCAATCCTTGATTTTCTAGACATACGATACGAACAACGTACACTTATTTCCTGATTCAAATTGATGCTATGAATCACGAATCACTTTTATACTTTTTTTCTACGTATACAAATTCACAAAATATCGACATTTTATTTTTCACCGTGTTTCCCCTTTTTGCCATTATATCATTTTTATTATTCTATATGACAAGTCTTAACTCATTTGTATCGGGAAACGCTTACATATAAGCCGGCAATGTTGCGCGAATTTACAATTACGTGATGCAAAAATGCACCGTTCCTTTCATTTTTACTTGTTTTGGGCAATCAAAAATTAGATATTCAGAATTATCTACTTTTTTCATATTTATATTTATTTATTTATATATTGTTTATTTATTTTTTTCTTCTTTTTTTCTCTTTTTATTTCTTATCTATTTTATAATTTATGCTTCCAAATCCTAATTTATTTAATAAATTTTTTTAACTTATTTTTTACGGTGATCAACAAACGAATGTATATTTTACGATTGTAATAATTTTATGAAAAAGATTTTATAATATATTTATTGTACTTTATGCGAGCATTATCCTTTTGAAAAGGATAATCTACTTATTCAACAAATTGCAGCATAACGGACGAACTACCGGCTAATATACGTAAAGGAGTGCTAACAAATTATTAAGCAAGAACCTATCTCGAGCCTTACTCCGATCCTTTTGAGTTACGCGCAAAACCCTTTAATGCCTTAATCGGAGCGTTTATGATTCAAGAATCCGTTTCCCTCGTGAATAAAGTTTGCAGCTTTTTGAAGCCGACTGAACTGACGTTCGTTAGTGTCAACGGAGGTTGATTAACTTTAAATGAAAATTTTGAATGAAATAAATTTCATAAGTATCTATTTTGCTTTTTCTATATATATATATATATTATAAATAAGATCATAATCTGGAGAGAAGTACCATTTTGTTATATAAGTCAGAGATGGTTGAATTAGGCTGTCAAAGCCTTCAAAATCAAGACGAAGAGATCACTGGAGAGCCTGCGTTATTTTGCTCTCTGACTCTTTGTCAATCCCGACTCGTGCGCGCAGTGCAAAAGCGGCGGTGACCACCTCCGACAATGGTGACAGCAGGTTCGATCCCGGGAGCATTGTGTGTATAGTGAGGGAGAGAGAGTGACATTCTCTGAAAGGGGCCTTCAGTGACGCGACTATTGAAACCGAGCAGCTCCCAGCGCTACGCAACGGAACGGAGCGGTCGTGGCATGCATATGTATGCGTACCACTCGCGATAATATTATATAGGCATAATTCGAAAAGAATCGCGCGCGACGCAGGCTCGCCGGAGGTTCCCAACGATCTCGGGTTACACGTCATGCGGGTCGAGCAACGGACAAACGGAGGATAGGATGGACAAGCCGGTCGATTGACGATAACGAATGCTAATGGATCGGACGAGGGAATTTACCTTCATTAATCGATTGGGGCTCAAGCCTGCCTCCGACGTCGGGCGCC
>NW_011626409.1:386045-418978 GCF_000204515.1 Acromyrmex echinatior
AAGCCGGTCGATTGACGATAACGAATGCTAATGGATCGGACGAGGTAATTTACCTTCATTAATCGATTGGTCTTCAAGCCTGCCTCCGACGTCGCGCGCCTGAGTCATCCGGACGAAGAGAGGATCGTGATTTGCCCAGGGTTGAGGGTGAGAGGGATGGAGAGGGATGGACGTGAAAGAGAGAAAGAGCGCGAGCGGTGGGTGAGGGTAGCGAGTAACAGGGGCTACTTCTCGCGGGGTTTACTGCGGACAGGTCAATAAACTCCTTTCGCCTATCGACAGACGAACGCCATGGTAGGCGGCGAGCAGGATGGAAGGCCCTCTTAAAATGTCGAAATTAAATTCCACCGGGGGTGAAACGCGCCTCTCGGTTTAAGGTCCACCCTTGCAGTCGTACCCGTTGGGTCGCGCGCGTTACTTATTTCCCGCAATCCTCGGGTTGCCTAGTGCGTTCTTATTTCCTTCTTTCTATTCTGCTTCCAGTGCCATTTTCCTCCCCTTACGCCCTTAAACGAGGGGCGGTCTCGGTATAACGGAGCTTTTTCCTCCTGGACGATTTGAAGAAAAATACGTGGCGGTGATTAAACGGTCACGACGACGCCCGCTCATCCTGAGAAGTTCTCCATTAAGTGCCCTACGAAAAAGCTTGCGTGCGGTCATAGAGGATGGCGGTGATACATTTTCGGCATTTTCACTATCACTTTACGTGTAGCTTACGTGCGCTTCGCGGACTTCCGTCTTCCGTTTCGTCTGAAAGCGCTGCTCGGGCTCACTCGTTTCCGTTTGAGTCGCAGTAAGTAATTGCGTGGCGAAGCTTCGTAGGACCGTTGGGATAACCAAGAGCGTGATATCTCTCTCTCTCTCTCTCTCTCTCTCTCTCTCTCTCTCTTTCTCTCTCTCTTTCTTCTAGACAAAAAAACTCTCTCTCTTTCTTGTAGCCAGTCTCATCATCGCTCTGCAAAGGTAAATAGGTATTGGAAATTCAATTATTGAGTCCGCTTTCCTGTCGGTAGTCAACCTTCGTTATTTTTAATGAACGAGAGCACTTAGAACGGGGACGAAGAAGCAGTCCGAGGAGAAGAGTGTATGATCTTCCAGGATCACGACTCTGCTCTTTGTACCGCGATACTCTAGAAGCAACGATTATTGAGCCGATAACGAGATCTTCGTGAAAATTCTACGTATTCGTGTAATCTCATAGGAACACAAAGAATCGTATCCAATGCGAATAAAATATATAAGAATATTCATGCAGACCTTTTTTCTCTGAATAGAAATACAGTTAAAGGCAAAAGCCTTCCTTTCGACGAAATCCATTGATTCTGCAATATCGCGATTGAAGTTTCTTCCGCGCATGGCAGCGGGACGGATTAAAGCTCTAAAAGCCACGACTTCGCGTAACAAGTTCTTTCACGTTTTATGCTCATCTATTCGCTATTGATTTTCTCGCAATTTTAATATTGACGATGGATAACGGCGAGAGGAAGAATATCCTACGAGTGTAATTTATCGCCAATAAGTCTTTATTGATATCGTTAGTACGGTCTTTCAAAAAGATTCTTAGAAGTCTGTTCTGTAACTACATTCTGCATTACTTTTGCAATGTTAACAGATTTATCTATGCAATTCTCAGTACTCTAATTGTTTCTAGATAACACGAGTCAATCTTTTTTTATTCAATAGAACGCTTCTTATTTACATGCGATACTAACAGATGAATGCATTTAAACCTGATGACTCGCAGCCGATGAAGACATTATTTTGTTATATTTTTTTCGAGATACAACAAACAAATTAACGATAACGATATTCAATTATTGAGTGGCTTCAAAGAATGCATGGAAAGGAAACAAGCATTGTATTTTTACGCTTTCCGAGGTTCCGACAAGGCATAGCGACAGAGACAATAGAAAACCATTGCACAATGTGCAATCGAGTGGCATAGGCAATAAAGAGTCACGACTCATAATAAACAGTCTCTGAAATAGAATGATTATTTATTACTTCCCATCGATAATGGTGGTCGCGCTCTTCGACGCTATTAATTATCGGAGACCGACGGTTTTACGATATTTCGCTGCCGTTTGCAGGGATGTTCTTTACGAGGATAACGCATACGAACCGGACGACGGACGTGCGCGGATGCATTCGAGCGTAAACTTAAGATCGATCGGAGCCGATATTGCGGAATTTCTTTCCCGGATGGTAATTATGATGGGATTTCTTCTTTTGTCATGTTTCACATAGTCGGCAATTGTTATGGTAATAACGAATTTTATGTAATTTCTAGAGGGATACTGTAAACATCTAAATTAAGAATAATAGTGGGATGCGGATTAAATGTGGAGTACCAAAGACTATATAATTATCGACTGCCGCGTGAAGAATTTTATCGGATTTTTAACGTATCACGTATCTCAAACAATAAAAAAAGATAAAAAAGATATGTCGAGTATATCATTACGAAAAAGACTTGGAAAACCCTATAAAAATCTATTTTAAATTTTTTTATGAAAAATAGATATGTTATGTGTATAAACATATATATACATTTCTTTTGAAGGAAGGGAGCGATATATTTGTAAGTAGAATTTTATTCTTAAATCAATCCTAGATCAATTTACGATTAAGATCTCTTTTAGAATATAAGAAATAAATAGTTAAAACGAATATTGACAATAAAACAACTTCGTGATTTATCATTCCCTTTTTGCCTTGTATTTATGACAAATTCAAAAGCATTATCAAAAATCACAATGTTAAATGTTTTTCTTCAGTTTGAACAAACTTGACGGAATTATTAAAGTACAAAAAGACATTCTTTCTCATGAGTCAAAGAAAAATATAGTTTACAAGATTAATTGTAAAAATTGTAATGCCTCTTATGTTGGACAGAGCCGTAAATTAAAGACTAGAATTAACGAATATAAAAATGACATTAATAAAAAGAGCGGTAACTTGTCTGTCATTTCTGAACATAGATTACAATCTGAGCATGATTTTGATTGGTGTAACACCAAAATTTTCGATAATGAGAGATATATTGGCAAAAGTGTCTGAAATGCTTAATATTAAAATGCAGGAAAATGGCCTAATTTGAAATCAGACACGGAGTTCTTACACCATGCTTTACACGAACATAGTAAATAAACATTAATAAATTTTAATAATTTTTTTGATTGGTGTACCTATACTTAAGCGGCTATCTATATTGTTTTTCAATCCGATGACTTTGACAATGTTGTTTCCTTTCTAAAATATTTATTTCTTTATGTTCTCTTACATTAGTTGACTCTGCTTTGACACTATGATGTTATGTTATTAGGTGTTGGAATTAATTCGTAGCGTTTTACAAGTGATGGGAAGTACTTTCATTAATGTATTTTTTAATGCTCATGTGAAATAAATAACATTCTTTCATTAAAAAACGCTACGAATTAATTCCAACACCTACTATTTTTATAAAATTTAATTTAATTTTATCTGTTTTTGTGATTTCAACTTATTTAATTTATAATATTGTGCAGTTATGGTTTGCAGTAGGTAAGTCTCTTTAAAATTTTGTTAGCCTTCTTTTTAGTAACTGTCCTTTTTAATGATTATTTCTGATTTAGCTCGTACTTAGCTAATCAGCTAACTGACAGTTACATACACTCCAGACATGGGAATCTGTTGAGACTTACTTGCTGCACTCGATTTCTACTACGTTACGAACATTAAATTGTGAATTATTATTACTATGATTGGGGACTGCTGAAGATGACTTGAATACAGTCGAGACGTTCAGTTTGATATTTTATGTAATAGATTTTATGTATTAGGTGTTGGAATTAATTCGTAGCGTTTTACAAGTGATGGGAAGTACTTTCATTAATGTATTTTTTAATGCTCATGTGAAATAAATAACATTCTTTCATTAAAAAACGCTACGAATTAATTCCAACACCTAATAGTAGATACAATTGAAATATATGTGTATATGATATTCGCACCAATTACCGCGTATTAAGGCTTTTAATTGTCCGTTTTTTTATTCTATTTTTATTCTATTCTTAAAATTTATCAGAAGAAAACAAGAATATTAAAAATAATGTTTAAAAAATGTGAGAATAAAAAAATTCGTCGTTGTGATATACTTCTCTTAGAATGGTACCCACATGCTCCCACATGCGTTTAAACAGGATGCGCGGACTCGTTCGAGCGTGGTAAGACCGATAGCGATGTGTTCTCCTTCGTGGCGGTTTTTCAAGCGGACCCCGTTGGGCGTTTCACGGTCGCGCGACGCCAGACTTTGAGCCCGAGCGTGGTCTGGCCTATCGGTCCATTACCAGCCTGGCACGTTGAACGCCCTCGTAAATCACTGAAGTGGCTGCTCACGTTTGTTGCCGCGATTTCTTACCGCGGGGAGAGATCTCGGGCTTGTATGTGCGCGGATCGCGTCATGGAAAATCATTTGAACTGCGCCCTGTCTCGCGACGAAATGTTTACAATCGCGCACGCTTGGCTTTTACAGCTTCTGATTCTGTTGCCGCCTAGTACAAGTTACTACAGTAAAGGATCGCCCATATTGTTCTCACGTTGGACATTTGACTGACATTTGTTTAGCTCTGCGTAACTCTGTTTTCTTTAGATCCCGTAACGCTGCTCCCTGCTACTTTACGTTTCTTGTCACGAAACAATGAGAAAGTAGTATACGTATCATAATTTACATAGGTGACTTTAATATAAAGTACGTCAGCTTTATTTTGAGTTGAAGGCGTTTTAAGAGCTGTAAAGGAAATTGAATATAAAACGTGTACACATCAAATGTGTGAGAATAGGAGCATTTAATATGATTAAATTCACGCGAAAAGTTGGGTTATTGTAGATCTGTAACACCAGATAAAAGATAACAATGTATCTTATCAAAATACGAACACGAAGAATATAGTCACAGATTTTGGCACGCGACGTAGCCATATCTCTCACTGCAAACGTATATTTATCGAAAGTCTAGTGACGAACGATGAGATAACTCAACGGCATTGAGGCATGCCTAAATACGATGAACGGGAAGTGTGAGAGGTGGGTACGGTAAAATATCGATGTTACAGGAAGGTCCATTCGCGCCGTTGGAGCATGATGTGATGCGAGCATTCGGCGCAACGCGAAACCGCGTTGGGGTTTGGAGTCTACTTGCGATGACTATCTTTATACCGTTGGAGTCTTCGTTCCGCGACCGCCAGTAGTCCCTTCCGCCCTTCCGCCCTTCCTTGCCTTTCCATCTCGTTCCTCGAAACCATAGATCAGAGCCCGAGACCACGGTTCTCTCCTCAGGTATATTATCCGCGTGTTTGTGGCGCGCTAAAAATACCGAAACTCCGAAAACGGGCGTTAAGATAGCGCTGGGCGTGACCGAGTCTGGGGATCTGCAGGCGAACCGCGCTTAAAGAAGGGTTACGACGAAGTAATGACCCATACAGGGGGAAACCGGCCGCGGACGAAGGGGCAAGGGTGGTACCAGCGATTTCTTTTTTCTTGTTGCACGCACTGACGATAGACCACTACAATAGCCTAGACCTAAGAAATGGAAAATCAATATCGGCCTTTTTCGCGCACTTTCCCTTTTCGCTCGCTTATCGGTTAGTCTATTTTCCATGTCACATCCTACAAAAGTACTGTAGATTTATATGAAATCTTGACCCATCGTTCTCCAGAATAGAGATTAAGTGCTGCAGATTCTTCTTGCACTTAGATGCACAAATTAAATTTGTTCTTCGGCGATGTCCAATAGATGTAGTCTTTTCTCCGCTCAGGGATCAATTATTTCAATATAATGCTCGCAAAGAAGCTCGATCGACAGTACCTTTTTTATGTACAATAGCTATTAAAAGTACGTATAATAGTTATTATAAGTATTATTGGAAAATGCGGGCAAAATGATAGTGAGATACATTGGAAAATATACTAATAATTCAATTGGGAAACTTCTCATCGCGCTACAAGAAACCATCTCCAATTGTCGCACGACGAACGATTTTAGGTGCAGGTGTTGACAGAAAACTTTCTTTAGATTCGCGTCCAATTACTTTTTTCTTTCCTTTCGCGAGTATCAGTTGTAAATACGTATTTGTACTATTTAAATCGTTTTCTTTCTCGCCGGCGCTTTCTTTTGTAGCGACAATTTTGTCGATAATGAGTTCTACAGAAAGATTCTTTTGATGCCGAACGAAGTGTGTGAATAATTTAGAAGGACGCTTGGAAAAATATTTTCGATTGAAGGAGTCCCCAATGCCTGAGTGCCGTCTCTCATAATTCTCTTTCGATGTTCCTATCGCGCAACTTGAAAGTTACCCCAATAATCTTTCTCCCTTTTAACGTTTTTCTCCATTCGAACTTTTCCACTACTATAGTCTCGTTCTACGTAGTGTTTTGAATCGCAGCGATAAAAATTGCGACGTTTTCATTTCTCCAAGTCGTCGAAGCAGCTTGCGACGGTTCCGTCGGCTGATATCATCAACATCATCGTTGATGTCGTCAATGGAGTGCGAAAAGTTATTCTTGTAAGAATATACGCAGATTCTTTCCGTTTATATGAATATTTGAAAGAAAGAACGGAGGATTAAAGTGACGGGCTCTTCTTTTCAAGGTTTTGCAAATGTTTTTGAACGAATTAATCTTGCATGATAAGATTAACGTCTTTTCCCAAAATTTTCAGACAATCGATAAAATTCTGTTTCTTTTTAATATATAAATGTAAAAAGTGATTTTAAGATTTATAGTTTATATTTGTTACACAACGTCTGTAAAATATTAGGTGTTGGAATTAATTCGTAGCGTTTTACAAGTGATGGGAAGTACTTTCATTAATGTATTTTTTAATGCTCATGTGAAATAAATAACATTCTTTCATTAAAAAACGCTACGAATTAATTCCAACACCTAATAACTGTTGAAACAATGTGAGTTTTGTGACATATTAGATAAGCACAGTTCAAAGGGAGAGGTATATCTTGACAAGCAATAAAAACTTTTCGGGTGTAAAAGCGGTGAAAGACGCTTTAAAAGACGATCGTAAATTTGAAAATAATTTGAAGCATTAAGGGAGCCGTAAAGAGGCGGTTCCGCCAAACAATTTTACCGGAAACGACATTACAATCAGAGCGGGAAGGCGGGACGCGTCTGAAGTTTTCCCATAGCAATATCTACCTCAGTGGCGAATTAAAATTTATGCGCCGAGACGGAGTCTCGGGCAAACAATTCTTAAAGTGCTGGAACGTGTCCCCGTTGTATTCGTGTCGCCAGTCACCACGTCGCTTCACTGAAATTTACCCTAATAAGAGCAGCAGTATTCCTTCTTGTGGTGAACGACTTCTGCGGCCATTGACGTTCGTAAGACGCTATTAATATCATCACGCAGAGAGCTTGTGCTTGTATATTCCTCCGTGATGAGAGATAGGTAGCCGCGGGGCGACATACTTTACTCGTGTGTGCCATGCTTTTGCATTCTCGCATCGCAACTTAAAACGAGGCGCGATGACATCGCGTAAATTGTATCCTTCGTAAATGTCTTCGCAACGAGAACGCAATGCTTAACGACGGGTAACTGCCATCGGTCGGCATTATTATGATTTTAAGAAGCGTTAAAAGAGGTTCCTCTCGACTTCTCGTTTTTCTTTCCCAACCTTACTGGGGAATTTATGCGACGCTCCGCGTTACGGTCATAGCAACCCTTGAAGACAACCCCTCCCTGTTGTGGCAACTTCGGGAGCACCTCCAAGTGTATTTCTGGGTCAGAGTTGCGAGATCCTGTTGATATATATTGCGGTTACGCTGGAAGGGAGAAAAGAGGAGATGGGAGTATACAGGACGAAGATATACTTGGGCGAAGAGAAACGGAGAAAAAGAGGTAAAGGTTTTTCTCGACGGAGGGTTAAGGGGGAGGATGGGTACTTCCGCGAACGGAGACGGAGAATAAATAGCGTTATACACCTATCGCTCCGCAATACGCGCCGCGCGTTTCTGCCTTTCTTCTTCTCCACGGAGGCCATCATTTCCAGAACTCTGGTTCCCTTGTAAATGGGAGCTGGGGATCCGCATGATGTATGCGGGCTATTTGCAGTGAAAAAAAAAAAGAAAAATAAAAAGGGACCCGGCGTGCTCTGTCCCACATTTTTGACGGGTCGCTGAATACGCGTATCACCCTCTCCCTGCACCACTTTTTGTCCGCTTCTTTCCCTCTGTTCTCTACCTCCTCTGGAGCGTGTATGAAGATAATGCGTCTGGTATCGCGTACAAGATTTGACATCCCGATTAAACCATTACGCCCTACGGCTCCGATTTGATGTTTATACAGTTTTTCCGTAATTAGAAAATGTAGGCGGCTTTTATCTCGTTTGCACAAGAAAATGACTCTGTTACGCGAGCACGTATTTTGCACATTATCTTTACAATATAAGTGACATAGTAGGATGTCAGTAACTTGAAGCAGAATAGTTAATTAAGCTGGTTCACAATGGATCTGTCTGTTATATTAAATAAGGAAATTATTAGCTTACATATTATTTATCATCTTATTAACTGCCCTATAATTTTGCATTTATATATTTTTATTTTTATGAAAATTTGTACATAAATTTACAAAGACAAAAAATAATTCAAACTGAAAAGTTTGATGATAAAAATTGAATGAGGAAGAAAATTGGATCAGAAAAAAAAATTTATATTAAAGCTATTGTCACTACTGTCACTCCTGTAATTCAGAAACGTTAATCACGACACGACTCATCTCTGACGAAGCGATTCTACTTAATAAATATTTCATGTAATCGACAGAGTTCGATAATCGACACTCTCTACATCAGCTTCAAAAATACTTTATCGTCAAGATAGGCAGGCAGCAGACTTGTTCATCGTTAATGCTCGTTAATGCCCATCTTTCAAACTCATCAATGCCACGGGACGGACGCTCGATCGACCAAGTTGCGTTAAAAGGCGTAGGACTGACTCGTGAGATAAAATATTCACATCGTTACCGTGTTCGCTCGTAAGTCGCTCGTGAAGCGTCAGTTATTACCTGTCACTTGGTATAAAATCATTTTAGAATTTCAATAACCGGCCTTCGGCCATCCTGTATGCCGATCTACCGACCAACCGATCGTTCTCGAGAGGGAGGGTCTCTCTTTACAGCACGGGGTGAGATCCAGGGTATCGGCCGGCAGGACTAATGGCAATTCCGAACGGACTTCAAACGCAACATGCGGCCAGCACGTATGCGAGCCGCGTGTGATAGCGCGGCGCAGCGCAGCATACGACGCGGCCAGTAATTATATTGGCGGCCGATGGGTATCGCCTTTGACCGACTCGATTGCACGGTAAGCAGACCGCGAAGGAAATTACCGAGCGATCGACGTCGCTGTGATAGACCCATGGGTCAGTAGTGTCAGGGCTGTACCGCGCTGAGGGCCTGACGGATGTTCATGAATAGCAAAGAGAGCTGATGTATTCTTGGAAGACATAATATAGACATTGCGGATATACATATTAAAACGTTGATGATTGGTGATGATTTAGCTAATATGGTAACAAGAATATAGTTGTCTACTAATTAATTTTATTATCTTCATGGATCTCATGGAAATTTTATATTCAATGTCAAGTTAATTCCCCGTCAGCAACATAAATTTTAACTCTTCCATCAGCAATATCGATCTTCGAGAAACGGAACAAATTTTTTATTCTTTCTAATTATATATAAAAATAATCTGAAAAAATTGTATTAAAGCTTTAATAACGAGTTTTTATCATAGAAGTTAATTGTACTTATTTCATTTATTTTTTATCAATTTAAATTTATCTATCAAACCTCACACAATCGAAAATCTTCCTTTAAAGACCCCCTTGTCGACGAAAGGTTAACCGTTGCGAGGGCTAACTTTACACAAGCAATATCAAGTTTCCATGTAGCAGTTATAATTTGTCCTATATACGTGGAAGAGTAAGCGCATTAAGGTCTCTTATTAAAATACCTCTTGTCGCAATTTCTAAAGCGTACGGTAACACCAGCGAAAGAGAATACGGTCAAAATCAGTTGGCATAGCGTGCTTACTAAGGCGAATGAGCAATATTTGCGTATGTGCACATATACACAGCTTATTATGCGTGTACATCTAATCACATTGGTGGAAGCATAAATAGCCGGCATTACGAAAGCTTGTTCATCCAATTTTCCCGGCACCAGAGAAGGAGAGGAAGAGAGAGAGGGGGGGGGGAGAGAGAGAGAGATGAAAATTGCAGAGATTTCATGAGTATAAACGACCGACGATCTAGGCGGATCCAATTTTCGAGACCTGCCAGCCGTTAAGACAAGCTCGACGACCGCAAGGACATGGCTCGCGTATTAGTTGCGAGGCACTTTCTCATTCACGTTATTTCGCTACGGTAGAAACAATTTCCTTAAATTTATGCACCCCCGCGCGGCGATAGCGATGATGGTGGCGACACAACTACCACCGATGCAGTCGAGCCTGTAATATTTTCACGAAGGAAAAAGTAAAAAAAAAAAAAGAAGAGACTGTAGGAGAAATAACAAAGCGTGCAGGGTGCCTGTGCTCGTCACCGAGGGCGGAGAGGAGACGCCTTCCGCTCTCGTGACGTTATCGGGCTTTCAGCGTTTCTATGCTGAGAAAACGCACGACGGGCGGGCGATATTGCGCGCGCGGAGAATCGACAGAGGGGACACATTCACCGTCGATGCCGATAAACGCGTGAGGCCTTCCTGGACCGCCCTTTTCGTCCGTGGCGTAGCGTTGCGTTGCGTTGCGTTCTCGTTGCGACCCTTTGCGATGCGCGCGCGCGCGCGCGCTGCATCGAACGAGGGGGAAAAAACGAAGCGTAAAGTCAGCATGCGAAAGTACTGACGCGTATTAAACGCCCCGGTGTTTGCACTCGCAAATTAGTACTCGACTCGGCAAGCGAAAAAATGATGCGTTGACAAGTTGAGAATTCAAGTGTTGCATAGAATGACTATCTTTCATGTCATGATTATTTAAAATGTATACATGTATAAATCTCGACACATATATTTAGCGTTCTGAAAAGACTCGAAACCCTTTTGAAAAAATTTTTATTATTAGATACTGTAGTGTATGAAATATTAGTTGCGAAGTTTATTTTTGACTTGGTTGTGTAGAAAGTTTCAAATTATACCAGCAAGCCCGCAAGCCTTTTAGAATTAAATACAGACATATGATTCATAGGTATGCAACTCGGTATACCAGACGAGAAGCTGTATCTCGGTAGCGATCTCTGAATGATCGAACGGCTTTGAGGCATCAAAACGGGGTGTTTCGCTGCCCTGAAAAATAACACGCGCTCGACAGACACGTGTAGCAATTAATCAGCTTCGGGGGTGGCGGCTTGAAGAGGTTGTTGCCGTCACGGACAGATGACGGCCTGCGGCGGCATCGTACTGTATTTTATACAGTGTGGTGTCGTGTTATGGTTTTGCGGTACCCGCGGTCGTTCGCGTGCAAGTAGAACGGGACGCTGCAATTTGGCGGCAATCGTTATTCGGTATGATCACCACCATCACTTGTTTCTGCGAGCCAAGCCTCGTGCGTATGGCGCTGCGCACGCAAATGTGCATGTGTGTGCGGTCGTGCGCGTGCACGTACCCCGTTCACATTCATTTTTTAAGCTCGATTTCAGCCCGCGGCCGCGAGAATTATCATCGGCCATATCGTTTGGCGGCAAATCCTTCGTTGGTAATATGAGAGACTGATATTTTCTACTTCCACACGGTCGCTCGTCAATGTCGAGCCAGCTGACACGCGCGCGTATATAGATCAAACTTTTATTCACTGATTGCGGGACGCAATTTCGCCCTTGAGCTATTTTCGTGCGATCGGTAACGAGGATGTCTATCTGACGATGAATCCGAGCGTTGCTCTGAATTAGTACAATCACTTTGCGTTTTATAATACATATATCGTATTTGAGACTGGGCGTACCATGTGGATTATATCTTCTTCCTTTGGAATTCAAGTACAACTCGATCTTCAGGTGCGGTCTCGTACCTGTTCGTATTGATGGAGCAGGAAGACATCTCGGTGAAGAAAAGAAAAGCATCTCCGAATTCTTGAAAGGATATGATATCATGTTACATGATAACGACGGCACAATAGGGTTTTGTTAAGGACTGCCGGATCCTTTTATTAAAGTCCTATTGATTTCGTGTGACCCTTCGCGATTCGAGCCAACAGCTTGACCTATTTCATCCACGCTCATTATTATTTTCTTGTGGAAACTCGAGCTTTTCTCTTTTACTAAAACGAACGACGAGTGCGAGGCGCACAGGCATGGATTTCGTGCCTAGGGGGAATATAATCCGATTGACGGTAACCGTCGTATAATGCGCAAACTTTGAATTAAGACGATAGGGTTTATCGAGGCAACAAATCGGAATATATATAATACTATCATTTCGCAGGGCTCTCATTTCTATAAAGAATGAAACAAAGATCCAAAGTTTTTTCATATAACTTTTTGCCGCATTATTGAGCGATAAATAATACATGGGTAATCGTTAAATCGTTCGTTAACGTATTTATCATCCGAATCGATTCACATAAAGGCTCGTGCCGGTGTATGTATTTGAAGATATCATTGATTCGATGTATTATACGATCTCTCGTGAAAGGTTTATATATTTATGCCATAATTAATTTTTTCTAAACAAAAATTACAATGTTTTTCACGAAATTCTTTTTTCGATTTTTTTATCGAGCAAATTATCCAGGAATATAAGAGACTATCAAAAGCATTTGCCTTCAGCAACATTTATTAAATTAACTTTTATTTAAAAATAGGAGATTTCATCATAAATCCGTGAGTTATAATATTATTTCCATTTTAATCAAAGTCACTTTTAGGAATATAAATAACGATCGATACATATAATTTTCTTTCAAATATAACGCAGCTGCCATGTTAGAGTATAGAAAGCGCTGAAAAGGTGGATTTTATGAAGAATGTTCGATAATAAAATCCAAGGAATTTGCATTAGCAACAAGGCAACTTATGGCCTCCATAAGTCGAGTATGTTTATTCGACGATCTCGTCTTCGCAACGATGTCTGATCATACTCGTCCACAGAGATTCTCTTCCTCGTTAATTGGAACTTTACGATCGGCTTTGTGCGTTCCACAGTGCTTGATTGTTAGTGTCTGATAAAGGCATCATCGGGACATTGAACCAGACTTCCCTTGCGAAGCGACAATACCCTGATCTGCTAATCCGCCCATCACTTCGCCTTTTGTATGAGCAACAACACGAGATCTATCAATTTTCGATAATAGGCAGTGTCGACGTTACTGCACAAAGCTGCTCAAAACCGAACTACTGGACCAGATACGCAAGATAGCATGTATTTGTAGATAGTGTGTGATAAGATACATTTTGTAGATTCGCTTGCGCATCATTATACTGCACGATACCTTTTCTCAACTATGCATAGACATTCTTGTATATACTTTGTATTAGTTAAGTGCAATCCATTGTCTGGAAAATGGATTTCTCTGTACATTCATTAATTTTGGTTGACAGAAGATGTATTCAAATTGAATCTCGTTTTGTACGCAGCTTTTGTTCGTCTTTACAAATTCAAGAAACATGAATCTCGTAATGACATACTAAATTAGATAACAATAACACTTGTCTAGACAGTTTAATTAATGAAAGATAAAATTAAATGAAAGATAAAATTGGTGATATCAAAAATCATTCATATACAGAATAACATGGGGTTTCTTATTTTTACATTCTATATAAAATGATGTATTACAATTTTAACCACAACATGCTACTTTAAATTCAGGCAAACGGAATTTTCTATTGTTTTGCTATTATAACAATTTTTATGAAATATAACGACATAATTTTCATAAAACTAATCATGCAGATGAACGGATATGAGAATAAATACAACACACGGGTGAGCGTCTAATAAATGCTAAACGGGGGATCTCCCTTTACGCGGAAGATGAAAGTATTTTATCTTTATTTCTCGGGTATTTCACTTTATCCACTATTCCTTCGACATTGAAATTCAGAAAGATAGTCTCTAACTTTATTCGATCGTAAGATAGGTAATACATTTTGGAACGGAGAGTATAAAGGAAGTTTTGTAGAGGTTACAGAAAAATGTACTATAAAGGTCGTTTACTACGTCGCTCAGCAAAAGAAGAAAACATTTTACGACAAACTACAAAAGACTTTCAATACGTAACAAACTTCACGATAATTCTGTTTGTCTCGACTGTTGCGATCGTTTTTGGTTGATTTTATTTTTATTGGAATCTGGAGTCGATAAACGTTCTAATGGCAATTGGAATTTCATAAAATCTCGCACGTAGTTATCGGCCTTAATGACTGTTAACGTTTGTTCGTTGTTTAATCGCAGGAAGTACAACATAGGAAATCGAAACGTAAATAATAAAAAAAAAACGAGGAGGAAGGCGCGGCTAGTTAGAGAGGAAGTCCGAAACCAATTCTGGACTAAACTCGGTATCGGCGAGAACTTCCGGATCGATTCTGCATGGAGAGCCCTTCTTTATACAATCCACGGTATTCTCTTTGCTTTTTCGCTCTCGACAAGTTAACGAGCGTAATGCAGTGCAGTTAATTTTTTTCATGGCACGGTGGGCTTGGGTACGAGAAAAGTATACTGGGTGAAAATACGTTTCGAACACTCTCTCATTTAGGCAATTTTTAAATACTTAATAATTGCGAGGGAGGCCAACAAACCAGCGATCTTTTTCATACAGTTTTATATTTTTTTATGAACATATATATTGTGTAATGAATTTTTCATGGTATCTTTGTTCTCGTAAAATATATTTATTTATAATACACAGAAAGAATTGGTTAAAGTATAAGTCTAAAAATTTAGTTAGATACAGAAAATGATTTTGTTGGATTACCAAAGTAAAGGTGCTTGAATTTTCTACCAAATTATTTTAATGGTCCAACCACTACTTTTGGATCTAGTGAATTTATATCTAGTGAAATTTTTAGTTTCAGCAAAGTCGTTCTTTCCGTATATCTACTGTTATGGTACGAGTATTTAATTACGAATTATGTGTGTAGGTATTGTTTCTTGATAAGAATTTTTGTTTTAGTTGATTAAAGTTGATAAGTTATTTTGCTCGGATCATTTGAGATTGTAAATATTATCACCATTATTTGTCCGAAATCAGATTACAACGGAAAATATCTTCAAAAGCAATCACTCGAAGACGAATTGCGCGTTGGAGCGTAGCGAGAACGAACCTACCATTTCCGTAGCGATAAGCTGGATATATTTATATCCAGTTTGTTTCACTTTTTGACGCTTCGACGGTTAATCGAGGCACATTTCGAGTTAATCGGGCGGCATCCCCGCTAAAGCGTCTGAGTTGCCGACGCAAAGCCGATTTCGGCGGCTTGGAAGTTGTTCTCGCGCGCGACTCGGCGAGGCAATCCCGTCGAGAACACGAGCTGATCGAAATCGATGGCGCGTGCGATTTGAGAACTGGCTGGGGTAGCCCGTGTAAATAAAGCGTCGAACGTTTACAATGTAGAAAGAGGGTTGGGCGAGAAAGGACGACACACGCGGCGGACGGGCCGACGTCGACGTCGGCGGACTCCGCCGCAGCCGCATGTCACTCGGTTTAACCGCATGTCAGTCGATATCATCGCACCGAGTGGAAATCTCTGCTATTGACAAGCACATGAATATCGTTAATAATAAATAATGCCCCACAGATCGACCCTGTTCTCGTTCGCTCTCAGCGTCTTTCTCTCTCTCTCCCTCCCTCCAGGACTGTCCTCTCGGTTCGCTGGCGGTGTCAGTTCGATCGAGCAATCGCGGTAGAGAAAGAGAGAAAAAGAGGAAGAACCGGTCGAAAAGCCACTGCTTTCGTCACAACGTTGACGAAGAATTGTTTTTTCAATGCCGTTTGAGCATTGTTGGAAATATTGGTCTGTACGATCGCAATGTTACCACACTGATTTTCTTCATTCTTCGTTATTGCGCGACCGATTTTGATTATGAACTCATAGATCATTCCGGCGATACTGCAGCGACATTGCAGTAATATTGCAAACAAATGTTATGCAGCAATGTTATTGCAAATTCTATGGCATGGGAACTATCGCAATATTTTTGCCCGCTAGACATCATGCGTGTTGTGTGTAATATGACAGAGAAAGGCATGTGTTACAAACAACGTTGATTATTCCCGATAGCCGGCGGATTGGGAGAACTATCCAGGCGCATTCTCGAGCCACGTTGGCGATCGAAGAGCAAAGGGACCGATATCATGAATGCGGGCGATACATTAATCACGCGCTATTGGAAGCACGAACGATAATCGGAATTTAATTGACATCCTGATATGTCTCGATTTAAAAATGCAATCGTTGTTTTGACTGCAAATCGCCGTCTCGCGATCATGGCACAGAACGCGTCCGAGTCGGGAATACCTGTCCTATGTATCCTCGGACACAGTGCTATAACGTAATTAACTTTTTGTGTAATATCACCGGTAATGCGAAAGGAAATTGCGGAAATTAATTAAGACGGTACGCTGAGGACTGCGTTCCGGCTATCTCTGGTCGAGTATGTATGCGAATATGTGCGCGCGATGTATGTATATGCGCTCGCGGTATGCGCCTTAATCCAGTTCCAGAAAGGAGCGTTCATCTTCATATAAAACTAAAAGGAGCTGTTCGCGCAACGTACATGTCCTGAGGATGGCGCGCCTAGAAGCCGATGAATATGCAGATGGGCCTTTCTTTCTGCTCCGATCTTCCTCCCTCTCGTCATTCTCTCTTTCGTTCGTTCCCTCTGGCTTTCATCTATGTCGACGCCCGACGGTTCGACCAAATAAGTATACGAGAAACGAAAGGAGAGAGAGAGAGAGAGAGAGAGAGTGCGGGAACACGTAGCTTCGAGAAAAAATTCTTTGCATTTTTAACGCGTTCCATCACCGAGCGCACGCGTGTCCACTTGGTGCAAATTTCAACCTATCGGGAAGACTAGGTGTCGCTCGTCCGTTTTCTGCGATTTTTGAGCGTCACACAGTAATCCATACTATTATGTGCGCCGTTAGGGCGTATGCGTCGCTACGTCGGGAACCTGTTTTGTCTATGTTCCTTGGCGAGGAAGTTCGCTCGCGGTACATACGCCTCAAGGGCTGTTCCGTTAAGATCCGATGAATATGTAGATTCCATTCGCCTGCTCGTCCGCTCACTTCTCCCGTCTCTCCCTTCGATTCTAATACGTTCTCGAAGGCGTAGTCCGTCTCGGCTGAAACTATCTTGTTACTGGGTTAGAATAATGCGAAACAGGGAAAATGCCAATGTAATTGCATTTTTGCGTAGCGAGGATTAAATTTTAGTGTAGTCATTATATTGTAGCAATCTAATTTAATGTTCTCATTGCGCAACGCATAAAATATATATTGTAACATACAGGCGTGGAATTAGGTTTTGACACGATTTAACTTTTAATATTTGTTGAATATTTTGTGAGTCTTGGATAAGTCCACAGTGGTATGCACTTCTAGCTGATGTATTGAAGTTGCAGATTTATAGATTGAAAATTTAGCCACTCTTTTTTAAGACTAAGATTTTTTAAGATTAAGATTTGATTTCAAAGAATTTAGAAAGTAAACTAAAGCTGGAAATTATATTATAAATTTACATTGATCGTCAATTAATAGATGCTAATAAGCATGTTCTGAAAACGCTGCAAAAAATTTATTATGAAAAGTATTCCGTCCCAGATGGAAAAAATGTATTTGCATATTTGCATACGAACATGATCAAACGCTTTGACCAAAAATGAGATTCTTTACCTATTTAAATAAAAATCAAATTGAATTAAAATTTATTTTATTTATTCTTACGGTCTAAATTTAACTTGTAATTGTTTTAATATTTGTACTATTACACTTATATAATATTAGGTGTTGGAATTAATTCGTAGCGTTTTACAAGTGATGGGAAGTACTTTCATTAATGTATTTTTTAATGCTCATGTGAAATAAATAACATTCTTTCATTAAAAAACGCTACGAATTAATTCCAACACCTAATATAATATATAATATCTGACAATAACTCAGATGTACCGTCAACAATGCCATTAAATGAATTGTTGTAATCAAATTTCATCGCGGGTATAGTTTCTATCACCCTGACGTATCTTATTTCCGCGCGTTACATATGTATACATGTTTTTACATATTACATGTCATCTCCGACGGTGTCATGTTTACAGAGTGCTCCGGCAAAAAGCAGGAAACGTTACAATATAGAACTCACGAAGAAAAGACGAAGGACGAAGGACAGCCGCAGTCTCTTTTCCTCCCGTTCGCTCCCAAAATCGCACCGGAAGGAAAGAGCTTCTGCATAATGCAAAGTGACATATATCGCGGCGTGGCGCGTGCCAGAGAGATGGAAGCGCGCGTATTATACTCGCAGGGTGCATTCTCGCGAAGGTTCATAGATCTCACCGTCGGCGAGAAAGAACGGGACGTTTTTCGCCGGTGAACCGCGACGATCTCGGGAGAAGAAGAGAAAGAAGAAACGGGGATCTGGTACTTATGGAAAATAGATTCCAGTTGTGTGGGGTGCACGCGTCCCGTCGACGTCGACGGTGAGGCGTCATTCCGCGCGCGCGAGCGAGCCCGACGCGGGGTAAATACGTCAGAGAGCGCGCAGCACCATTGTCGTATTAATGGAAAGGATTGCTTGTTCAACCGTGTAACGGGAAGTAGCGCTTCGACGGATCTAAATTGAAATTCGATTGTCTACCGCGCTTGTCCGTGTTGCGCCGCCACCGACGCAATTGTCGGCTCGTAGACAGGGACAAAGACAGCACGACTTTCCGACGCTTCAAACGTTGCCTGCTGGTGGTTCGTGTGAATTCGTAATGAATATCAGGACGCGAGAAGCGCGAATCTCTCTCTCTCTCTCTCTCACTCTCGTGAGGATTACTGGGGAAGTTCCAAATAGGGTTTCGAAAGGGGACAGCGAGAGGAAGATACATAGTTCATTCGCCATGAAAGTTTCGACGTTTGCCGAAGGAAACAAGCGACGATACCTATGAAACTTATTTGTGTTTCTAATCCAAACCGAAACAATTTAGTGAACATGATAGGGCTGTCCTTTGTAGCTGAACCAGTGTACACTCGTTTTAACTAGTACATTCAAGATAAAATAGAAATATATGTGACGACAGTTTGACTAAAGTGAGATAGAAAGTACAGTCCAATGAATCCTCCTTTGATGGTTATTTTTTATACTCATACAGCACAGAAAGATTGCAAAAACATTGCAGAATGATTTCACTGAAACATTGCAATATTGCATGGTAATTGCGAAACGTTGCTGAATCATTGTTGCAAAATTTTAACAATGATAGCTCTAATTAAGATGTTCGTTTTTTGTTATATTGCAACAAAACGTTCCAGCAATATTACAATGTAATGTATTTGGATATATTTTTTACAAAGACTCTAAAATGAAAACTACTTCTATACATATATCTCACTAAGTTTAATTTTTCTACAAATTGCATTTCTGATATGTGTTCTCCAAAAGTAATTTTTTATGATAAAACCATAAAATATTCCAATAAATATAGTATTAATTTTGAAGGATAAATTTATTCGTAAGGATAAAGCATGTATGTGTGCTCCGAACAAACTACAAATATTATCCACATTAATGTAATAATACAGTTGCTTGGTAAGCTAATCAATGGATTAAGTTAATCACAGTGATTCTTTTTAATTCGAAACCACTCCAAATCAATTGAAACGAGTAAAAAAATAACGGTATAAAATTTATCAATAAAGTTTGGGCGCTGGTTTATTCTTGCGTTCACATCAGGCATAAATACATCATCGATCACATAATTAATATTTCGATAAATCGTTTTTCAGCAGTTTAATTGCTTATCATCTTATTCGATAACGATGCATTGATTGTACCTAAATTTGATATTATACAATTTTTTGATTTCATATTTAAAATAAATATAAAACTTAGCTAATGAAATGGTCACCAAATAATAGATCAATAAATTTTTTATTTATAAAAACGGCTGTTAAACTAAAAGACTGTACTACATAAATATTGTAAAAACTTATTATATTTTTATATTATTATTGTAACAATTAAAGAATTACAGTTTTGTAATGTTTGTGGAATATTACAAGCGTATGATTGACATTTTGCAGGTATATTGTTAATTTACATTTCTGTAATACCTCTGCAATGTTACATTGCAATCTGTAATATTGCTTCAATCTTCTGTGTAGATATAGGTAACCATATACAGTTTCACAGATGTTACGTAGCGAAGAATGACACATTGAAGTAGCATTAAAAAATACAATTATATTCACACTCAATCGAGATTAATGAAGAACGTTACAGCATATACTTTTCGGACAGGCGTAGAATATTGGCGTAGAAAATCAATTTGAACTTTCTATCCGATCCCTTTGAAACAAGGCACGCATAGGTCGTTACAAACAGGACGTCTCGCGCGCGCGCGCGCTCGTTATATACGAGTGAATTTTTCGTCAGTATAAATCTATAAATCCCGCCGGTTTCCGCTTCAAAGGGATCGACAGCGACGCGACGTACCGGTGCTGATGTCGGCGCCAGGGAGGCGCGGCTCGCAATTAGTTCGACATTCATATCGCGCGTATCTGTATCGTGCGTAGTCGATAATGCCCGGTCGGATCTAGATGTTTGCTTACGCGCCCACCGGTATAGACTTTCCCATGACATAAAGACAAACCGGTGCGCTCGCGGGGCGGCCTTGTCACGTTCAGATGTAAACCAGACTCCCGGGTGCAGGAGTTTCTACCTACTCCACCTATCTGGCGGAACACGCGTCACGGGGGGGAACCGCGCGCCCGTCAGGAACACGAACACCGTGTTCCCGCTCTACACCTGGCTGTAATACATACCATGCGGTAGGTATATCGCACGTGTATGTACGTATACGATACGTATACGGTCGAGCGGGCGCACATGCGTGCATGAATTGACGCTCCGCGTGCGTAACCGCGATGGTAAGTTGCCGCACACGGCGAATATGTATATATACATATATATATATATATGTACACACGCGGACACGCACTGGTAACTTCGCAGTCTCTGCGTATAGATGAATCCAAGGGGGCTGTCTTCTGTTCGTGTCGCGTCTAGCGCCACGAAATTCACCTGACGCTTATATACGCGCCATTCAACGAAATGAACGCATTTATCTTGGGAGAGAAGCTCGCGGGATCACACGTTCTCATCGAATTTCATCACACTGCTATTCAGGAATTAGAACTCACGTTCTTCCAAACAACGTTCCTTGTCACGCATCTATGTTATACCTACGATCAATTTAGATATTGACACGTTCATGTGTGGTGTGCCTATAATAAATCTCCGCGAATAGTTTTGGCAGTAGGGTTTTTCTCGCGAGATTGTAAGATAGAAGAATGGTGTGACTATCGTGTATCTCTATTCTAACTCATGTTATTGCGTCGCGTGAGAAACGCGGTTCCCTGTCGTGTGTCGCGGGATCGGGGTGCAATCTGTGTTTGCTCGAGAAGTCGGGCCAAATCCCAATGTACACAGTGACAAAACGTGCAACTTAGAGCTTAATATCGGAGGCGATGTATGAGGGGTCGATGTTAAGGGCGACGGACACGACGCGTCGTGGTGGCGCGTTAGAATATTCGCCTTGACAACCCTATTAAATCATTCGCCCACCGGCAGCGAATTAGCATCCGTAAACAGTCTTTCATCCTCCCTTCCTCCGCGCGATATATCATCTTGATATTTGTTAAATGTTATTAAATAAACGCGCGCGTATATCTCATGTTCTCCTCTTCTTTGCTCTTTTCCATCGTCCATTTATTCTCGAGTGCTTCCTATGGCTCTCGAAAGAGAATCGATAATGGTCACGGACATGTTGGATATACAAAGATTGTTTGCCTCCTGGAAAAGCCAGAGGGCTCGTCGAGGTGTCGATATCCAATGCGTATATACGGTCGACTATATCATTGTTGTTACGCGCTCGAGTCAAATCGCGGCAAAAGAGAGACTCTCGATGAGCGCGAGCACTCGAAAGTCTCGTGACAGTTGTACGCTCAACGTAAATCTCTCTCGAGTATTTTTTACTCTGTTCGGCCAGGGGGATTATTCCGTGCACGCGTGAGGAGGCGCGTGACCCTCCTCGAGACCCCCGTCTCTCCTCTTTCATTATCCGTAGAAAGCAGTAGAAAGAAACCAGGGGCTCCCTTCGAATCTAAATCACCGCAGATGTGCTCCAAAATTAGACGAACTCGTCAAATCGGAAAAAACCAGACGCGTCCATTATACGATTTATCGATTATATGTGGAGTATTCAGACGAAAATAAATTAATAATTGTGATTTAATCCAGTCACGGTAAGGTGATTACATTACTGTCAAATTAATCACATAATGCGTAATTAAATTATACAGTAATAGTATAGTATCAGTAAAAAACAATTTGGGGCACTTATATGTTACTTGATGATTAGTCATCTCTAGAAGTCATTCTATACTAAACAACATTCTAAACAATTTTTATTTTCTAATAAATTTAAATACATATACATAAATATTTGCGAATTTCGATACTTTTGCTTTTTTAAGTAGTATCGAAATAACTTTTTTTTATCTATATTTACACAATATCTTCGCTGCGAATATCTTCTTGATTCGTATGAGGAACACCTTTATATTAGATTTTTTGTAGAACTTACTGACTTTGATACTTTGGATATTCAAGCGTGCTTTGGGTTTAAGCATAAACTACAACTCGCATCGTGGGAAATAGCTACGTGTTATAACTGAGATGTGTGCTGTTACATTATTCTGCTGATTATACAGACAAAGTTTTCGTAAATGGATTTAGGCTATTAGTAAAGTCGATTATCTTAACAAATAGAGTATTGTATCTAACGAATTTATTATGAAATTTAATATTGAAGATTTGCCAAAAAAATCGTCACTATATTTGAGTTTAGAAATTAACTTTTTTCTTTGTGTATTTCTGCTTGTTACAATATTGTTTAGTATAATAATTTTATAAATACAGAGAAAATTTGAAAATTTTGATGATTTTGTTGTTAAAACTGATAGAGACTGAATACTCTGATTTTTAGTAATATATAGTTTACTGTAACATTTCAAGATAAAAGATATTATATTATCTGGACTCTTCTTTTTCTTACTTTTTCACTTTTGCGTTCTCTTTCGAGTAGTGAGAGATTTCTAGAACTATGATGCTTTTTCAATCCCGTAGACCGAGGAAAAGGCGACAGGACACGTGGGATTTGGAGCTTTAAGGGGACTTTATGGTAAGCATCTTCGATTTTCCGTTAAGATTACGGGACGCAGCTAGCTGTACGAATCTGGCTTACAGATGGAGTCTATTTTGCGGATTTTCAAGGATAACCTGTACTTGATAACTTTCTCCCCAAAGACGATAAGCTGTCCGCCGATGCGGATTCCAAATTTCTTTACACTGACATAAATTGTGTAAAAAGATCAAGAAATAAACATAGATATGATTACACACACACACACACACACACACACACACACATATATATATAAGGATTTATAAATGCATATTACATGCTTACAAAACATAGAATGTAATTATGGACATAAAATAAAATGCAAGAGATATTTATTAGTTGTCATGAATTTAATAGTTTTGATAGTCATATAAGAAGTGCCTTAAGGGATGCAGCGAAAAATTGAAACTGTGTTGAAAAATTGAAAATATGTAAATATGAAAGCGCATAAATAGCGCATTATTATGTAATTTATTCATTAAATTAAATAAGAGGGGGGCAGCTAGGCAGACGTATTTCTTCGTAAGTTGGAAAGTAATTGATAATTTATTTGAATACTGAGTAGGACGATATATCATATTGTAAAATTTGATGTTACCGTTCTGAAGTCATAAAAATCTCGTTTATATTGTCACAAATATCATTTGTTGCTTATTGATCCGTTGTCGAGATGTTAACAATCAGAGCGATAACAGCGCATCTGAAATTCATTTTCAGTTTAGAAACCAAATCGAAGGAATATGATTGTTGAATCAAAAAAAAAAAAGGGAAGAGTAGGAAATTTAAGGCGTCGAAAGCAAACACAGGCGCTGACATTGTGTAAACATGCTGTGACTACCCTCGTTCACGACAACGAAGCAACGACGACGACGACGACGACGACGATGACGACGAATAAGAAAAAAATGATGATGTTGGCGGAGATGCCGACTCCGCACAATTTTTCAAAAAACTGGATATTCCGCCTTAAGATAGGAATTAAATATTCTAAATTGCTACGTGACGGTATTCATTTTCTGTAATTAAAAGCTATAATCTATAGATTCGGAGCCTTCTTATATGGATTGATACCTGTAGGAAACATTTCTTAGAGTTCGAAGAAAATTGTGTTTATGTTGAAATTGCTTGATTTTATAATATTTATTCGAGGACTAATAATTTGTTATAAAAATTAAATTGTAAATCAACACTTTATTGACTTCAATTTTTGTCATAAAAATTGAATTGTAAATCGATTTATTGATTTCGATTGTTATTATTCATCAAAAATTATAGTTTGATATGTTCTGTCTTGTATGATTTAAAAAGTTTATAATTTTCCTTGGTATTTTGTTATTTTAAGCGAATTTTTGAATCTGGAGAATTTTATAAATATCGCAGAGAATTTTACAGTTTTATTTTTTTAGGGACATGAAAGTGTATACTAATAATAGATACGTTTCCATTGTCCTAAATAATATTTCGGTCTGTGTGTTTTTTATTTGTTCGTATTTAAGTTAATAGGGACACGTTAATTATTCATTCGCTTGAACATTTTTAGTAATTTAGGACATAGACAAAAATTAGACGAGGTCACATTTATTAGCGCGGATTCGTTTTTAAATTCAAGAGAATGAGCATAAACAAAAAATGAAATTGAATGTGTGATGTTTGGATTTTTATACCTGAATTTTTAGAAGATTAATTAAGTTTTTTTATTATATTATGAATTGATCAGAGAGAGGAATTTCATCGTGGTGGCGTGTAAAACGATTTATTGGCTATTTAAATTGCCAACTTTTATAATTTTTTATAAAATTCTATAAATAGCTAATTATTAAAAATTATTAGATATAAATTTTTCCAGGTTTGAATACTAGCCGAGGTAATATTTTTCGCAATAAGTTGTTTACAGCTTTTTAAAATGCTTATTAGTATCAATATTATTCAATTGATTGTCAATTTAATTTTTGATGTTACTACCCTAATTTGATAATGATTGTGTCTAAGATGAAAATAATTTTACGGATATATTAAATATGTTATATAAAATCACACCGAAATATTATTTAAACACTAACAAGGAAAGGAACGTATCTTCAAGTATTCTTCAAGTATTCTTCTTCGATTTTGATGAGCTTACTTTTAATATATTGTTTTGTAGACAAAAATAAGGAACATGTATTTATCTTTATATGTGTTTATTGCACTTTTAAAGAGTAAACTCTTTTCAGAGAAAGTTTTTCTTTTTTTCTTTTAAAACGCGCGTCAAAATTATATGGGAGATGGGAAAAATGTCCGAGATAAAAGTTGAATAGTTTTAAGAGAAGGGGAGACCGGGGTCAGTAGACTATAGGGATAAGTAGATTAATCGAAGCTAGTTGCAAACAAATAGCGCGAGAGTCGCGTAAACGTGTCCAAGCACGCAGTAGTGACTGCCGCTCCGTTTCCTGTGATATCGTGATGCATCTGATAAAAACGCTACAATTTAAAAAAATCGTACAGTAAATATTTTTATTCTTAAAGCTTTTTTTTTTTTTTTTTTTTTTAATCGTGTATAACTGTCTGATATATTTGATTTTCATTTATATAATAAGTGTTGTTCTTACTTAATAAAGACAACAGAGTTTTTTTGTTTATCTGTCTTTGTTATCGTATACTGTTAATGTTTTTAAAAAATGAACGGATGGGGCTAATAGGTTAATCACAACACGGAGCTATATAATTAATTTAGTGACGATTCTAATAGTACCTACTCTCAAACTTCTTGGAATGAAATCTCACTCTAAAAGAGTGAAAATGTTCTACTTTTTGAAAAAGAATAGCAATATTTCATTCCTTTAAAGAGATTTATCTCAGTGGTAAACGTTATAAGTTTAATTCCCTCGCACAATTTCGATAAAACTAGACTCATTCGACGTGTTTTTGAACGAAACGAACGAATTTAACAAAAAGAATCATTGTTCTGTCTTGCGAATTAAAATATTAATCGTTAAAGTTTATTAGGTTAGGAAACCTGTCATTCGCTTCGTTCTGGTAAAAACGTTGATAGAGAAATCCTATCGTTTTGAATATGATTCGTAAATTCACTAATTTGAATCAGATCTTATAGGAATCTTGTACAAATCTTATAAAATCTATAACATGTATAAATATTCATAAACGTATATGTATAATTATTTATGAAATATGTTCATATATGTTCATACATCCTTCTTTCTTTTATAAAATTATTTTTAAGTGTAATAGAATACAATATATGTATCATATATGTTTGTATATATTTACACATAGCTATTCATATATGTATGAAAAATGTTTTTCACATATACCGAATAATATGAAATATTAAGATATTAATTTAATTACAGGAAATCATGAGGACGTACAAGCGAAAGACAAAGGAAATATTCCAAAGAACATTATGGAATTTGTATAAAAAAGTAATTTTAGAAGGAAAAAGTGTTCGTTTTTCAGGATTGAAATACAATATCCTATATCAAATCTTGCATCGATATGTTACGAAATTAAAAGCTGTAGGAGAAAATTCCAGTCAAGCATCGAATATTCAATTAACTCATGTAGATTATATCAAAAGTCGTCAAATTTTGAATGATACGAAAGAAATTGCTTTAGTACAATATATTTAAAAAGCAGCAGATATTTATTATGGTTTAACACCCAGAGAAATAAGAAAATTGGTTTATCAATTTGCAATAAAAAATGGAAATAAAGTGTCAGATTCTTGGAATGAAAAGAAAATGATAGGTGAAAATTGGTTCTCATCTTTTCTTAAACACAATAACAGTTTATCAATAAGATCATCACAAGCCACAAGTCTTTCTAGAGCGACATTATTTAACAAACATAATGTTAATTTGTTCTTCACAAATTTGAAAACAGTCTACAATCGAATTTTAAGAATGGAGTCATCTGGACTCCTGACATTTGGAATATGGATGAGACAAGGATTACTACTGTTCACTTCTAATCGCGTAGTTGCGTCGTCGGATGAAACAACTAGGAAACATGACTTCAGCTGAAAGAGGAACTCTCGTTACCGTTGCAGTTGTAATTTCAGCTATAGGAAATATGGTCCCATCATTTTTTATACGAGTATTTCCAAGAGTCAATTACAAAGATCATTTTGTATAAGAAGGCTCTCTTGGATCTGAAGGTAATACCATCAGGTTGGATGAAAGAAGAACATTTTAAAATATTGTAAACATTTTGTTCGTCATGTTAGACGGACTAAAGAAAAGCCTGTTCTTCTTTTATTTGACAATCATGAATCTCATCTTTCTATGAGACACTTGATTATTTGAAACAGAATGGAGTCACAGTTTTATCATTCCCTCCCCATTGCAGTTATAAATTGCAAACGCTAGATAAATTTGTATATGGATCTTTGAAAAAATATATCAACATAGCATGTGACAACTGGCTAGCTAGTAATCCAGGAAAAACTTTATCTATTTATCACATTCCAGAAATAGTAAAAACTGCATTACTTCTGGCGACAACTTCAACAAATATTCCGCGTCTCAGGAATATCTCTTCTAAATGAAAATATATTTCCTGAAAGTGAATTCTTAGGATCTTATGTGATCGATAGAGAAGATATTTCTATTATCAACGCTGAGAACGATGAACTTTCTGTCCAGGAAAATATCGATCTTTTAGCTAACAAGGAAAATATAGATCTTTTAATTACCGAGAAAAATATAATATTAATTTTTTAGCTATCGAGGAAAATATCGATCTTTCAGCTACCAAGGAAAATGTCGATCTTTCATTGTCAAGGAAAATGTCAACCTATCTTCGATGTCTACCTTAATAGTTACACTTCAAGATATAAAACCTCTGCCAAAAGCGGGACCGCATCAAGAAAAAAGAAGAAATACTCGCAAACGTTCTATTGTAATATATACAGACTCGCCAGAAAAAGATGCACTCATGAAACAGAAGCTGGATAATCCAAGAAAAAAAAGTAGAATGAACAAGAAAGGAAAGGAAATCGAACAAAAAAGCAAGACAACAAGAAAAGGAAAAAATAAGGAAAATTCAAATAAAGGAAAACATCTTTTGGTTGAAAAAGTTACAAGGAAGATTTTGAATAAACTAAATTCTTCATCCTCGAATGAGACAGATGATGCAATGTGTCTCGTTTGTACAGAAAGTTATACAAAAAGTATTCCAGGAGAAGAGTGGATACAATGTATGAAATGTAGCATGTAGGCACATTCTAAATGCATAAAGGGCAACACATTGTATTATATTTGCTATAACTGCAATTCGGATAACGATTCGGATTAGATAAATTACTTATCTAATAGCAAAAGCATAAAGTTATATACATTTTTTGTTTTATGAATATGTTTGTATTTAAAATACATTTTTATAAACGTTTCGTATTGTAATATGTATTGTAGTTATCAGTTTACATTTATTATTAGATAAAATATTATTAGATAACCAAATGTATGTAGTAATTGGTGTAGAATTCATTTTTTCGATAAGTCTTTTAATTTCGTCTGTAAAAATTCGAAACTGAAAAATGAGTCTACTCCCCCCGGTCTCCCCTACTTAATAATTATAATTGAAAAAAATTTTTTTAAATTTTTATTTCTGAAATTTTTTATTTAAGTAATTTTTTTCAAATTATTATTATAAAGTGAAGTTTTAAAATTATTCAATTTTTATTTCAAATATTTCTTCTATTTTTGATTTCGACAATATTTGCTTCGAAAGAAAGAAACCAATTTTTCTAAAAGATGTTTTACCCTTTAAAAGTGCGATAGAATACGTGCGATAGAAAAATACTTTTTATTTTTATTTTTTGGTATCATTCTTTGGTATTATTCTTTGAGATACGTTAAAGCTAAAGTAAGGTACTTTAATCAGATCTTTTTGATGCATCTTTGACCTACGCAAATTACAGTAAAATACTTTCACACGAAACGTAAAGACGTCTGACTATAATGCAACCCAACAATGTTATCATCAATCTCTGCTTTGAGATATCTCTTGAGGTACGAGATTGCACTCGCGGTACAAATTAGTTGGTGTTGGCCGTTCCCTAAGTAAATCGCTACGCGCGCGCGCGAAATTGACGTTAGCCGTTCGTGGAGAGATATAAGTGGCTTCCCTCTTTACGTCTTACCTTCAAGGATAGAGTGGTGAGTACACGTCGTGGAGGAGGCTCGCAGAGAACACGGGAGTAAGTAACGTACCAGTACCGCTTGCCTCCGGAGTACGTAAATCTCCGTGCTGGAACCGGAACTCGCTTAGCGGCAGATTTAGTACGAGGCGTCGACTCCGCCTAGAAACCGCGGAGGTTTGAGTTAAATGGTTTATGCAAGACCGAACGAAGCGGTAATGAAGTTCTCCCGCCGTGTACAAGGATAATCTACGGGACCCTCGATTTATCGTCCGTTTATAATACGTTTACATTACCGCGTGGCTTTTAAGTGGCCGATGCGCGCATTCCGCCGATTCTGCTATCCGTGAGACGATACGATCGTTTTGCACGAACATGGAAATCCTTTTCATGCTGGATGGGTATTTCGTTGTATCGCAATTACATACAACGTCCTACGTTCTACATCTCTTTCTAAAGATTGTGAAGAGGAGAAAGGACTTTAGAAGTCATTTCATAATTAATTCAATTTACTTATAAATCATACATATTAAAAATAACTTTCTAAAATCTTTTTATATCTCTCTCTCTGAATGAAATTTATATATTTGCAGTATCTATACATACATAAAATACATAGATGTGTCACAGATAGATTAAAATAGATAAAATTTGAAATATACAATACATCTCTAATATACTCTCGTTACAAATGACGCATGTGCGAGGTAAAATTTAAACGCTTGATCTGAACGTGAATATGGAAACTTCATTGAAGCTTGTTGGTTCTAAACTTTGATATACTGTGGCGATGTATTTGGTGAATTGGATAAGCCAGGTAGCTTGTGCTGAGAGCTCTATCGTAGCGAGGACGGCAGAAACGGAAGGTATTACGCGTGGGCAATCAACGTTGGGGAGCCGATTACTATCTAACGCAGGGATTAGTCCTAAATTTTGACATCAAATGTAATTGCAACGCGGATAAGCGATAAAGTTCGGTCGAATGCTGAACCACGTCGAATGTCGAACCTATTAACGTCTCCGAGAAATCCCGATTTTATTGTAGAAAATGGAAAGTTTCATTGAAATAAATTACGTAAAGGGGAAATAGTTCTCATTTACGTAAATAGTTCTCATTTCGATGAGAATCCGTTTCGATAACAAGTTTTCTCACATTGACAAGAAAACGTTGTCGACAAATATATCGACAGTTCTGTCTCGCCAGCGGAGATTAATATACTCCCGTGGCAACGTGTGAAACATGGAGCGTACCTCGATATACGATAGCGGATAAACGAATCGCTGACACGTGCTGGCAATAAGAGGAAATGAAATTGTCGTCAAGATCGTTTTCCACACTCGTCCTCATGGATCGTTCGCGCACCCTTTGGAAAAAGAGGATTGTGAAAGTGTACCATCCCCTTATGCGGAAGACGTGGTTGCACGTGCCCCTGCTTAAACGAAGAGATGGAGGACATTCGGCAAAGACGAAAGAAATAAAGCAACACGGTGAGTGGTGAGAAAAGCGAGAGGAGGAAAAATGGTAACGCGGCCCTCCATTTGTAACTAATGTTTGCTTTGCCGCTCTGCTCGTTGAAAGCTTTTACACCGCCGTGCCGCGCCATGCCGCGCCAACCGCTTGAAAAGCTACTTGGTACCTGCCAACATCTATGCGATAATTCAACTCGCATCTCCGCTAATTACCCGTCAGAGAACGTTAATGCAGCTATTGATCCTCTTTCATGTCGTGCGCTTTTGCATCTCGCTTTTTAAACACGCGCGTGATGCGCGAGTATCCATTTCATGCTTTGCATCGTTCTCAATGAGTAAATGCTGCGGAAATTGGAACATCGACGCAAGTATGATTGTATGAGGCATAGCGAAATTCTCATTAAATGTATTATTTCATGATACATTGATGCCAATTATCTGTTAATTAATCATTTCTTGTTACTTTTCTCGAATGTAAATACCTATGAATGCTGAAAATATTATATGATTTAATACAATTTATAATTTCAGTATTTTATTGAGTTGAAACAAAAGTCTAGTGCTACTTTATTTGTATCATGTCTATACGTGTTAAAAAAAAATTGATAATTATATTATTTTGATAGAGTATATATAAAGCTTCAGCTTTAGGAATCTATTTTTAAATTGCTGTACGCGAAGAATTTAAACAGTCGCGAGTGATAAAAAAAATAGTCCTTTTATTTAATCCGAACAGTTCAATAACAAAAAATTGTAGAAACATTTTCAAGAATGATTTTGTATATATAGAAACAACTTTAACTTCTCAACTAGAAAGTCGAAAATTTATTCAAGTTTTTTTGTACATTTTAATAAGTCTATAAAATGAGAAGAAGTTTTCTCAATTAGTCCAACTCGTAGTTTTCTACGTATTTTACCAAACTTCCAGAAACTCAAAAGACATAGTGACCTTTAAAACAATTTTAAATTTTTAGACTTTTTTAAAAATTAGAAATTTTTTAAAATTTCGAATTTTAAAACCCTTTTCTAAAATATTGTCTAAAATATTATATTGTTAATTCTTATTGTTTTCAATTCTAAAATTTTTAACAACATAAAAATTATGTAATTACGTTGTCCATGTAATTACGTCTTTTTTGGGCGTTTGAAGATGTTTTTCCAACGCGTTCTGAAAGAAGTCTAACTATCTTCTCGGGTCATCGGAATCATTTAAGAGCTTGGGACTATAATTTTCTCATAAAGAAAAACTCGCTCGGAGTTATGCTCTATAAAAAAGACATTACGAGAAGAAACGAGAGGAGGAGTCATGCTGTTAATCAACGGTTAATGTGCCGTCGACAAAACCCAGCGGGTTTTAATTAAAATCGCTTACCACACGCATGCTTTTCTATACGTTGTTAAAATTGTGAGAATGAAAATCGAAGTTACTGTATACGCGGTCTCGTTATTTAATATAAATATATGAAGTATCGAAAATTGAAAAGAAGATTTATCACTCAGAAATTAGAAAGAGACACATATATGCCAACAAGGAACAGATAAAAATCTTCTTCTAAAAGATAGACTTTTTAAAAAGATAGTTTAAGCCGATATTTTAATTCGATTTACATGATGTATCTATTTCGTATTATGGTAGAAACGAGTATTGCCTAATTGTAACAATAATATGATTGTAATTATATTATTATAATATTGTTACAATAATTCGGACGCTTCATGCCGGATATATTATTATTACAATATCGTGATTGTCGTAGGTACGTAAAACAATTGCATTATGTTACACAAATGAAAATTGTAATGAAGTGCATTACTAGGTATTGTTGGCATAATAGCGATGTGTTCGTCTGGTAATTAAACGTTGACAGCTGCACATCATAACTGTAGGGA
>NW_011626409.1:418998-433107 GCF_000204515.1 Acromyrmex echinatior
TAGGGAAAATTGCTAGAATCAGGATGAACCGAGAAGGCGAAAATTGCGAAATTTTTTGCTTTAAATATGCATATATTTATCAAAAGGCATATATTTATTTAAAAGTAAAAAAAAACAGTAGGTAATGCAAGCAATCGATCCGTAAGTTCTCGCTGTCGTATCTCGATGATCGATCAATGATATTCTAGTTTCGCGTTAGCGATCGTTCACAGCCGATGGCAACAGCTTTACCATTCAAGGTTTCAATGCGTCGCCATCCCCGTTTCTCGATAGTGTAGTCTTTGAATGTCGACGACGATGTCGACGGCAACGACAACGACGACGTCACGACACAGTCCGTGGAGGGTCATGATGGGTCTCCATGGATCGATGGATCGAGTAAGATCCAAGCAATCCCTCTCTGCCCACCATTTACCATTTCACCCCGTTGCTCTCGGTCTCTTCTAGTGGCCCTCGTCACCTGAGTAAATTTGGGAAACGCCAGTATTAAGGACCCTCCGCGGTACACGAATTTCTACTCGTCGGTTCTACGCCATCTAGATAGACATAGCCACCTTCGCGTAGAGCTGACGGACCAGAGTCGAGCACGAGTCTCTGGTAATGGAAATGGGAATTCGTGGTAACGGAGCGAGTCAGTTCGTCTCAAAGCGAAGCTTGAATGCTAAATAAACAGCGACGGTACGTCTTCATAGGAGTCTCTAAACATATCGATGATTGATTAACAAAATCAGAATGTGATCGTCATTGGTCTATGTTGCTTTTCTATACAGAAAACTCGTTTGTCTCATTATAATCTTCTTAATTCGATAAGAAAATGAAAATTCTTTATTAAACGCGAGGTGTTCTTAAATCGATTAACATTTAAACATTTTCTAAATAAAATAAGGTAACCCCTAATGACTTACCTGAACTTTGCCATTTTTTTTGAGGTTAAAACTGATATTGTGATATTTAAAAAAGGGAACATTTCTGAGCGTTAATAAAAAACATGAGATGTTTTTAAATATTTACATGAGTGTGGTGAAGATTTAAAGAAAAAGTAACTGTTAGATCATATATTGAGTACCCAACATAGACAAAGTATTCGTTTTCCTCTTTTTCATGAAAAAATGTTAGAGAAATAGATACAATGATCAAATGTTTACTTTTATAAGTTTATAAATATACATATTAATTTATTGGCATATTTATTGACGTGTAAGATTGCATGAAGAATTATTTCCCAAAACGATTGATTTATTTACTTATCTCTATGTTTAGCGAATGAATTAGAATCCATGGTTTGTCATTTATTGTTGTTTAAATAAATAGATTATTATTATTATAACATTATGATTAAAATTTATATTAAAGTATAGCGGCAATTTCAGTTATTTACTTTTAGATTATTAATTAAGATTATTCTTAAAATTGATAAAAATTTTCTTTACAATAAGAATCATTAATTTTTATTAATCATTAATATTTATTAATATTTATAATCATTAATATTTATTTATTTTGGTAGCCAGTAAATAAACAGTTTATAGTTTAAATTAAATATTGTTGTCATAATATTTTATTTTATTGAATATCTTTTTCATGGAAACAGAGTAACAAATATGGAAACGCTGGAAAACGTCATGCCAACGTTCCGTGTGTCGTCTTTCGACGGGAAACACTCGTCGTTTTCAGCCAGCCGAGAATACGACACTGTGAATATCTTTCGCCGAGAAAGTGTGAATTCTTTATCTCTGAGATGCAGAGGCTTGACAGTTTGCCAATGTCAGAGAGATAAGGAAAAAAAAAAGGAGGAATACGGCAAACGAAGGCGTCGGACCAGTCTTCAGATATCAAATGTTCTTTTTTACTTTTATTCTCACAGAAGGCAAAATGCCAAACTATCTCGACTCGGTGTACGCTAAAATATATTTTCACGCTTGCGAAGAAAAGCATGAATTTCGTTAACAGGATTTACCGAGCCCGATACCATCCATGTCCTGTTCAAACAATTCTTTCTCTACGGGGCACAAGTGCTGTTCGTCAAAAGTAAATATTCGCTTATCGATAGACGGCTTTCATGACCGGGAGAGGTTTTATCGCCGGCGGACTCGGACGTGTCGGCTTCTCCCCGTGTTCGGTGTATTTAACGGGCCGTCAGTTCGTCCAGATTTGCGTCGGTCTTCGTTCCCATACGCGGCGAAAACTACCTTCTCGCTCATGGAAAGGATAAGAGAGAGAATCCTGGCTTTACGAGCATTTCGCGCGTTTGTCTCTTTATACGTTTCGAGCGAAGAACCGACGCGCCATAACGCGTGTTTCCGGTTACGAGTGTGTCGTAGTCTCGATCGTATCTCGCACCTGATTACGCGGAAGAGTCACTGTTTCCTCGCGATGTGACATCGAACAGGGAAAGGGAACGTTGTCACGGCGAAGTCAGGATCACGACTTAACGTCGTCAGTCGTGTATATTATACCGGGAATAACGTTCACCGTGACGACACCATCGCCAGTTCGTCGTTCTTTATTAAAGGTCTGCGTGTGGCGCGCGAAACGCAGCTTTGAAACGTGATCAAACGCCGTGACTCCATAATGAAAACGGTCGAGACGTCTTGATGGATGATGAAGATCAGCGAAGCTTAGAAAGAAGAAAGCGAGCTCTCGCAGTGCCATGCCGTTCTGGACGGCGCTGCTTGGTAGTAGTGGAAATCTTTGCGTGATAGCGATGGTAGGAAATACAATGAGAACAGTGGTGGGATAATAGATATCTTGGCTGTTTAATTAGGACGATCGTAATTAACAGAATAATTTACAATGTAACGTGCGCGTTCCGAATCGGTAATTGATACTGATACTGACACTGACATTGACAAACAGAAGTTTTCGTTTCGCGCACACAGACACATTTACCGACTATCCGTGTTAAAGGATTTCAATCTACATACTCATTTACGTATGATATTCCTTTGTACAGTAATATATATGTAAGTATATACAGACTAAATCTACAATTAATTACAAATAAATACGGGATACGTAACGATTTTATAAAATATTTTATTCCGACCAGTAAAAACTATGATAAGAAGAAAAAAAAAAGATCCACACGATTTTTATAACGCCAAGTAGATTAGACTATCGGGGCGTAACGGGAAGTTAATTAAGTAGGTATTATTAATGTGAAATTGAGACAGTATACCAAAAATACAAGATTGTTCAACACGCATGTTAACAACTCGGTACTAAAAAGTTTTTACGTAATATAAGATTACTTTCTATATCGAAATGCAACTCCGTACAGAAATGTATTTAATTAATCCCAAACAGATAAGAAAATACAAAGAGATTATGTGTTTTACATGGATAAAGTATAAAAAATATCATTAATGAAAGAATCAAATATTTTTATAAAAATTTATTATTATAAGATAATTAAAAGAGAAATAGATATTTATAAAATTATGTATTAGAATTCTATATAGTATTAATAATTTATTGAAAGAACCATTACCTATTTTTATTAAATAATAATAAGATTTCGTTTAAGAATTAATTATTATAGTTATCTTGTAAGTTTATACATTGTAATTGAATAAAGAAAAAAAAGGAGAAAGATCTGATTTTTTTTTCGAATGAAAAATTTAATTAATACAGTGATAATTTAGAAAACCCACTAGCAGTCAATTTCGCTGAGAAAAACAAGTATCAGCGTTGTCTATAATTTATACCCGTTTCTAATCAGCCTAGTTATTCAATTAAACGAATTAGAATTTCTCGCAGCGGTTCTTGATTTTATGGAGCGCGACGCGTTCGTGAGAATTAATCCGGTTTCTGCGAGCATTAAAGAGACAATTTGAGGAGCGTTTTAAAAAGGGTGTTTTTACGAGCTTGTACTTTTACGAGCAGGTGAAAAAGAACATTCGAAAATGATATTTTTCCAAGCGCGATATAAAATATGAAATATACGGCGTGCAAAAAGGTAGGAGACTTCCATGGAACGATTGAGCCATTCGAATGCACCAGGCTTCAGGCGCGCCCTTAATTAACCCTTTTATAAATATCCTTACAGGGCATCCCTAATTTCACTTCGCTGTGCCGCAATGATGGGAAGCAGTTTCGCCATCTCGTTTGCCTTCTGGCCTTGGCTCCCTGCTCGTCTCGTACTCGAGCAAATATAGCACGAGCCGCGGGAAGCCGACTCGTGTTAATTATCCATACAACGATGCTTTCTCTCCTTTTCTCTCTCTCTCTCTCCCTTGCGCTTTGTCCGTCTTCGGGCTTGTTCTCGATACGTTGTACACAAGTTCGTTGTGGAGGCTAAAGCCCGAGAAGGTGGAAGGAGAATGGGGATACAGGTTGTGGGATACACACAAAATAGAAAGAAAACGAAACGATTTCATATTTCGACGCAACCAACAAACTGGAAAACAGTCTGCCGCAATGAGATCCTCTGAAAGAAAATATCCTGGATGTCTTTATTTAATTGCGGGACGTAGCATGTAATCAAGTAAAAGAATCGGAAACTTTATATAAAGTTTGCGTTATGAGAAATGAGAACTTTATACAATAGTACGGTCGAAGTTGCCAAAGTTCTGTCTGCTGTATATAATTTGCGGAGACAGTTTATAAATTCTTTCTGCAATAACCTGTCTTGTTGAAATAAATTCCATCTGAATACAATTATTATTTTATCATTAATCATTACTGCAAGGAATGACCATTGCAAATGTAAGATGATGTTAATACACTCTTCTTCATTAATCATGTCATGTCATATCAGATACAATTAAAATTTTCTTTTAATAATGTCACTATTTCAATATTTATGTTTTCATAATTCGTGAAACCATCAGTTTTAATGGTTTCCACAATTCTGGGTGATATTCTTGTGAATCAATTCAAGCTTTGATAATATCTTCTATAATTGATGAAAAACGAGCTTGTTAGCAGATACAGCGATAACGATCCTTGGATAGTGGATATCGTGATACAGCGGTGTCGTTTTTCATGACTGTAATTATCGCCCTTGACCTTGCTACCGGAATTACACGGTGAGATCTGGCTTCCGTGTAACCAGGCGGGTAGTTCTGTATGTCAGCCCCGAGCGAGTAATGTGGATTATCCACAACGATCGATCAGTCCTCTAATAGCTTGCTCAGGGGTAGGGGCGGTGAGATAATGCAAAATTGATGAGTCCCTCCGAGTGTTTGTAATCCCGAGAAATATATTGAAATTGCCGACGATCCGGTTGAAAATGATTCGTCGGCCGCCGCAATAATTCTAGATGATTTGCTTCGGATATCAGCGCGAGGAGGAAGTTTACGATCTCCTCTCGCGAATTACCAATTCGCCGGCGGTATTTTGATGTCGTCGCGTCTCGATCCGAATTAACGATTGTAATTTCGTAGATCCACAGATCGTCATTGTCGACATGAGGCGTGATTTCCACCTTTCACTCGCGTCGCTCCTGTGTAATTAGGCAACTTTTTAGCGATTGTGAGTACTCGCGGAAACCTGTTTGTATCTCGGCGAAATGTTGTCGGCGCCCGATCGCGATTCCTCGGCTTGTCGGACCGTACGAGCCACTGATATTTTCCAAGCGACATAAAGTATGAAGTATATGCATGTGAGTGCCCATAATCGGCGAGTAGCGTTTCTGATTACAATCTGACGTATATTAACTGTTTAGTGTTTGCGGCCGGTTTTGTCTCTTAAAGTACGTACCACATATGTGATTTCGATCAGATATGTGCATCTTGCGCACTTTGTGCATCTTGTGAAATGTGGAATTGTCATGATAGAAAATAGCCTATTGCGTGTTCATACGAATGATATTTGATAATGAACATAGTACGTTACTGTATTGTCGATACCATGCCTCTCGAAAATATAAGACGAAGATTACATTACTAGGATACTAATCCTCTTTGATGTGATACTGCAGTGAAACCACTAGGGAACTTCCTTGGAACAAGATTTGGCTTTGTAATGGCAGAGCCTATCCGCGTGAGTGGTTCGTGCCGAAGCACCTTCATAAAGGTGCGCGTCGAATCCCCTTGGATTCACGTGTCTGTCTGGGAATTCGCTCGATGTTAACCAGTCGGTGCATATTAATTCCAAGGGATGGAATATCTCGATCTTTGAAGAAGCCAGAAAGGGAGAGGGAGAGAGAGAGAGAGAGAGAAGCATAGGAATATAGCTGAACTAGCGATAGAAGCGGATTCCTCTTCCTTTAAAGTACCTCACCGACGATCCTGGGATTTCTTCGTTCGTGGGAATTCTTAAGATCAGTCGGGAAGAGAGAGGATTTTCGTGAAAGAAGTGGAGACGGATGTAAGAGCGGATGAAAAGGAAGGAGTTAACGATTATCGAGCTCTTAGCGTTTTTCATTTCGGCTACTACTAGCATCCACTCGCTTTTCCGCATCCCCTATTTTGAAAGCAAAACATCATCGTCTTTCGCGTGATTTAAACGCAGAGTGGTGTATTAGGAAAAATACACCATATTATGAGGAAAAATTCGAGATATTGGAATCACATGTACTCAGCAAAAATATAATACATGAACATATTGCGTATTGCGCAGACACATGCATCGACGATTATCTGCATTTCATGTTCATGTACACCTACATACTGCGCGACGGCGGGCCATGCGATTATGAGAAGTCGGAGCTGTAATTTGATTTCGTTAATGACATCCCGTCGTTGCAGGGCGATGTCGTAATTTTTAATGAGCCTTGTAGCCGCTTAGGGAGCCAAGTATTATTAATGTGACCGAAGTGAAAGTTTTGATGATACGATTCGGCGGATGCGGGGCCGATTACGCCATCAATTAAAATCGCCTGTATTCAGCATGATTACGTGCATTGATCCGGATCTAACAATATCTCGTGTTCTGTCACTATTTGGATATTAATTGATTTTGAAGTCCTTCGAGTTGACCGCCGGGTACTGACTGGTTGGAAGAAATTTGGTACATGCGATCTTTGGATATCAAAGTTGGGACAGCAATTAATGTTTAAATATTCGGCAGACGTCGCTTAAGTTATTAATCTGTTTCATACGCGTGACAGACGTGATCGCGGAATCTACTGTAATATGACACATGATACGGATAAGGAGACATAAAGATAGGGACTAAAATACTTGTACTTAAATTATGTGGACGCAAGGATTTAATTAAAATGGAATTTAAACGGGATTAAGAATATATTATTTATACAAGATATCGTGTCACTGTCAGTAAATTTCTAATATAATATGACGTGGACGTAAAATGGATATGAATGACTTCTTTATGCGGGTAGCTGTAACTAAAGACTGAAATTAAGTTGCAATTAACATTGTGTAAAGCATTATAATTATTATTAGATAATGAGCAAAATACATTCAAAAGACATTTTTATGATACTTTTATAAAATATTATTAGAAAGATTTGAAAAAAGCACATTAGTTATATGCAAATCACGAGAAGAATGATAAAAAAGATCGTCGATTTTTGCTCAAAAAGATGTAAATAAAAGAAAAGAATGTTTTTTTTTTTAAATTTTGATCTCCTAGAGATGAGATAAAATTATTAAAAAATTCATAGCGTATTTGAAGAACTTGAAAATTGAATACGAACACGTATGGTGTATTTATTCGAATTTCAATGTTCTTGCTTAATTTCCGAGATGTTCCTCAAACTCCACGAACTTTTTAATAATTTTATTGTTTAATTGCATCTAGGAGGTCATAATCTATAAAAAATACTTTCTTTTACTTACAGCTTTTTGAGCAAAAATCGATCCTTTTTTTAACATCTTTATTTATTAGTTATATACAGGTACAATATATAATTTTTAAAATTTATCTTTACATGTTAGAATGACTAATTTACGTCATCGACGTTCCAGGATAATATCCTGTTACGCGTACATTAAGTGCTTGGCAAATTCAAAACAGTTTTAAAACCGATTTTGTTCGGCAATGTGTGCTAGAGGCACTTTTCCAATGGATGATCCGCATTCACAACCTACTGAAACTTCGTCCGTACACACACATCTATATATATATATATATATATATATATAAGGTATAAGTTATACCTCTCTCTTCTCTTCGTAGCGTACGTGGAAACTTGGCGAGGTTTTGCTGCGTTACATTCACTACGTCTTATTTATTGCCTCTCGTCTCTTCCGTACCGGAGGTGGAGAGGACATCGGAGTAGAAGATCCCCACTCATCCACCTTGCACTTTCATAAGCCTGACCTCGTCTCTCTCGTGCATACGTAATCAACCGCCGGAAAGAAGCTGCTATACCGAGATAAAGTCACAGCTACAACAGCGTGAGAGAAAGAGAAGGAGGAAGAAGTATAGAAGAAGAATGAGAAAACGGAGGAGACGAAGAAGGAAGAGAAGGAGGAAAAAAGAGATGGAGTAGAATAAAATAGCGAGAAGAAGAAAGATGTAGATGCGAGCAAGGAGAAGAAAAAGGAGGATGATGAGGAGGAAGAAACGGAGGCAGAGAGGAGGGAGAGGACCGAGCTTAGTCAAATGCACGCTCCAGGGGCTCTGCATAACTTGTCGACTGCAGTCCTTCACTCTTTTGTTTCGCCTACTTACTCGATCCCGCTTCGATCCTTGTTTCTACTCCATCCTCTTCATCGTCGCTCTTTCTCGGCGACATCGTCTTTAATATGATTGGAGTAGTGCGTCCCGGGAATATTGAACCCTACTTAAGGAAACCACTTTCGAATCGAAGATCGCGAGTTTCGATTACTCGCCTCCGCTCTTCAACTAGTTCTGTATTAAAAACAAAATTATGACTAGTAATTTCTGTCGAAAAATTGTATGATGTAGTATGAGTAGAAATTTAATAAGGTCAGTGAGTTGTGTGTATATTTAATCGGAATTATTTTACAGAATATTTGCATGTTATATCTAAAGTGAATGGGTGACAATAGTTTTCTAATAGCGGAGTCAGAGGAATTAATAGATAGTCGTTACGTAGTCGAAAGAAAGAGAAGGATGATAAGATGGATGTTTGATTATTTATAAAGAATTATGTGAGGGCACAATAATTTTATACGTACAACATTACAATTGCATTGCGCTTGAAGAAACTTTGCGAGGAGATCGGTAGACTGTAATCATGCTTATTTTACGGCGCACATAAAATCGGAATATGAAATAAACGTGAACTCGGTGTTGCAAGCGCTCACTAGATTGGATGTAGCTTGCAAGTACGAATCAAATGAATTTAGTCGGCAACTTTTTTTGCGGTCAAATAGTCGCGCGGCGAGATGAGTGGCAAGAGAGATTGGCTGAGAGGCTTCGGATTAAATCGGATTTTAAATATACGGCGCTAAAAGCGCGCCCGCAGGTAATGAACGAGAGACAGAGAAAGAGAGAAAGGGAAGGATCACGAGAGAGAGAGAGAGAGAGAGAGAGAGAGAGAGGAGTGGGCTCGAAATTACATTATGCATGCGGCGCCAAGTACACTCGGTAATTACTCGTATTAATAGAATCAATCTCTCGTCGCACATGCTGGGATGACGTTTATTAGCGACACGTGTTCACCGTGGAGGAGGCTTTATGCAGTGTTATCTGGTACTCGGCAGTGGATGGATACGCCGAGCGTGATAACCGCGACGGATTCACTCGTGATGTTTATCGAGAGGCAACGGCGAGAGGCGACGACGCGCGACGCCGCGAATTTTTACACGCCCGATGCACGCGCATCTGCTTAATCGAAATAACATATTTTTAATGGAGAACTCAGAGTATCGAGCGTACGAGGGCGCGCGTATGAGTCCTCTCATGCTGCGGATGAATCCTGGCGTTCCTCAATTTATTTTCGCATTTGCGACGTATAAACATGTGAATTCATTATGCTTTGAAATCAGGCAAAATGATTCATCGAGGCAGCCATTGAAAGCCGTGAACAGCCGTGAACACTCTGACGAGCACGTTCCCGACATGAAAAGGTTGTTGGCGTTATTGACAGAAGTATTAAAACCGGAAACAATGCGGATTCCTGTTTTTCGCGCCTCTATGCAGCATGCTGGCTCCTGGCTCGTTTTCGCGAAGGGATATTCAAACAAATCCGCGCTGGCATAAGCTATAATTAATTAAATTCAAATAAACGGGGTAATCGGCGCGACAGATTATACATTCGGGAGTAGGATTACACGTGTCTCAATACTCACTATATCCGAGAATTTACACACGTAATTATTTCACGGGAGTAACGCATTAACGCGTTATCCCTTGAATGCAGTATAATTGCCAACTGAAAATTGAAAAATGACAAGTATAAATTGCTATTGAATCTTGTACACATTATGCAGATTAAAACGCACGGATTAAAGCAAAGAATTATTGAAACGTGAAAATTGTAAAAGATTCTTGCGAAAAATTATCGAGGTAATTTGAGTCAATATATAAGATGATATTATGTGAACAGATTTTCGGTTTTCTCAAATAATTAGGTATAGAGAGATTTGGAATATCGACTCTTTTACTGATTCTTTGAGCTGACTTTTCAGAACTTTCGTTCCTACATTTACTCGAAATAAACAAAAATTAAAAAGTATGATTTATGGCAAAACTTTAAAAAGAAAGTGAGGTGCTATTAGAATCTTAATATTTAGGAAAATATTTTTCATTACATGAATTGTCGAACATAAATTATAAGAAACATCATATATATTCTCATTATTCAGATACGATACCAGAATTTTTTCAAGTAAAATCATCTCCTCAGAAAATAATTGCAATATTGTAATAAAGAAGAAATATGTGAACAAAATACATATAAATTTTAAGCTTATCTTAATCTCGGCGCATATCTTAACAATATTAAAAGCAATAATAAATTTTGAGTCTTTACATGATGAACATTTTACAGGATGTACTGCCAAATATATTAATTATATAAACGTACATTTGCTTTTCATGATTTATAGAAGATATGTAGATAAAATCTTTACATTTGTACCGAATAATTCGATTAGTAACCAGAATCGGGTTCATGGGATGAATCGAATTCCGTTGCAACAGCGACAATTTCGGCACCATTTGATTGTTGTGTCGTCACGTCGCGTCAGCAAGTTCTTATATCCAAGGTATCATGTTGAACTATTGGGCGTATGTGCTACCATATATATATATAAGTTTTACTGTCATTCACTTTATCGGCGAGAAATCAGAATGCGTTATAGGGTATCGTGCAGAACCACAGCGATCGGTGATCAGCACGAAGATAACGACGTCGTTATGCCGCGACAGTAGCTGATATACATACGAGCCGATATACATACGTACAAACCGATAAACACGCGGCTAGACTTGTCGATCGGCGCCGTCGAAACGATTCATCCTTGTTAATTGTTAATTATCATGTCCGTGCGAGATGAGATGAACATTCGTATGCATGCCTTGTGACGCTGAGTTTTAAGGCTGTCGCTGTTCCGTTAGCTGTGTCGGCGAACGACAGGAATTCGGCCCCAGCTTTAATGTCCCAAATTCATCTAGAGCCTCGAAGGTTCGGTATTTTAGTATACAGAGTGCCCCAGGAGAAAAAAATCAATATTCTGGGAGGTATCGGTCATTTTAAGCAAAAATGTTTATACGAACGTGTGTTCTATTTTGAACGGTTTCCGAGATACCTACTCTCTAAATCTGAATCAGTGGATAATCATTAATTACCCAGTTGGCAGTGATAATCAATGAAATCCAACTAAAAAAAGGAAGAATGTTTGAGCATTATATAATTGATATAAAATACTGATATTTATACGTTAATTTCAATTTTCCAATATCATATTCATTGAATTTAAGCTAAAACTAAAACAAGGTTAGTTAAATCACATAATAAAGATTAGCTAGATTAAGGATCTCATGTTTAATTCACTGATTATCAGTGGCATACTTGGCACTGATATCAGTGATTATCCACTGATTCAGATTTAGAGAGTAATTTTGAATAGTGGAATTTTTAAAAGTTTATTATAAACTTCAGAAAGTGTGTCATTCGAATGAATATTTGAAAAAATACGTATTATTTTAACAGTAATTTTGTACATTCAATTTCTCGTGAACCGTTTAGAATATAGGACGTACGTGTATATGAGCATTTTTATTCGGAAATCTTGAAAACCATCATCATTCAGAATATGGGATACATGTTCCTATAAATATTTTTGCTCAAAATGACTGATATCATCTCTCAGAATATTGATCTTTCTTCATGGGACACTCTGTATATTTTCTAGCGCGTACGTAAATGTGATAATGCAAACATTGAATAAAAAGGATTTTTGCAAGTTTTTAAGATTATTACTATAACTTTATTAGTATTGTTATTAAATTGAACGGAATAATTTAATTTGAGATATGATTATTTAAGCTTCAATTTTTGCGATTGCGTTTTAAGTTCGACAAGTCGAATCGGCGCGCAGTTTATAAAACTGAAAAATTTGCAAAAATTGACATACAAATATTAGACTTCAAGATTCGCTGCGATTGAAAATTCTTTACTTTTATTTGATTTATTCTCTGGCCTAATTTTCATTTATAAGATGTTTGCTTCTATAAAATTGCGGGTAAAAGTTTCCATGAACATAATTATCGAAGAGAAAATATTAGAACGATCAAAAATCAATTATCTTATACTTAATATAGTAATACTTTAAAGTATAATAAAATACTAATATAACACTAATATAATTTATCTTCTTGAATAAACGTTAGTAAATATAAGTCAACTAAAACTTCATCTCTATTCAATTACGACTGTTGTTTTTTATTATTTGTTATAAAATATCTTGATAATTTATTTTTCGATGCGTGTCATATTGTTATAAAACTGAATAATAACCAGAGGAATTATTCGTTAACATGAGAATACATGAGGAAGTATATGTTTCTAATTCTTCGATGCAGCGCTATTGTTCTCGCCGTGATTGTCACAGCGGAAATGACACTAGGTACGGTAATATCCAGCGTGGCAACAGGACACGCTACTGCAGTTAGGATTTCAATAAGCTTTCTTTAAATACGTCTAATTATCATACTTCGTGGATGTTCGCGCCTCCGTCTCGCGGAGAAGATGCAAGCATGGCACGTGACGGTAAGCAAATACGACGGCACTTCGCGATTTTAAAGTGTCTTTCTCCGTTTGCTACGTTGAAATATAGTTTATACATCGTATTTGCACCTACGTACGTGGCGTCGAGTAACACTCGTTTCCCATCACGGGATATTATCGTCATGCGGTACGCATGGCGCGAGATAAACGCGATTCTTGTTCCGACGAATTTTTGTAAGTACGTTTCGCGAAGTAATGGAAACACACGATTCAGTTTCGTCTCGGTGAGAGAACATGCGACCGTCTCTATGTAAATTTTCTTTTGCACGAAAATGGAGGGATTATATGTTGAGATTAACGGCTTTTCCCTCTTTAGTGAACATGGGATAAGCTTCTGTGAGATGGTAGTTGTTCCAGAAACTAGTTACTTCGACGATTATGTCGAATGAACGGGGAAGACGAGTGGCTGTGGGACGGCAGCTGCGTAACTTTTATTATTGTCATGCTCGATTACGTGTGCGGATGAAAAATGTGAAGATCCCGTAACAGAGGTCTCTCATAAATAGAGAAAAATAATTAGCAATAAAAGTTTGCCAGTCACGTAATGCGGGTATAGCATTTCCTCCCTCTCTCTCTCTCTCTCTCTCTCTCTCTCTCTCTCTCTCTCATTTTTACTCAACACTTTCGTCCGTACTAATCCTCTAGGTAAAAACTCACCGCGTCAATAATGAAACAGGAATTCCATGGGACTTGATCGCTTATTTTGTGGCACGAATAATATTTGTACATACGTTGTTAATATAATTTTCCGTACGTAGAGATGACCGCAGCGTCGATTTTCGCGGTATGCGATTTTCCAATCGAAATATTAAATGAAATTGGTGTTCTGTACACTGCATTTGACCTGCGAAACATTACAGTATTGAAAATTCGATTCTCTATAAATAATGTTGTCAATAATGTTGAATCAGAATATACGTAGTGACATATTGTATTTTTACGACACCAGATGGGAAATATCCACTGATGATGATCACTTTTATAAACGTCAACGA